>JAHZMT010001555.1:0-10891 GCA_027743785.1 Sinhomidia bicolor
TATAGGTAAAGTCATCTCTCTTCCGTTAATTACAGCAATTTACCAACAATATATATATTTATTCCGTCAGTCAAAAAGATAAATTTCATTTACACCTTTTCGCAATGCTGGGTACTTAAGTACATATTATATACGTACTAGACACAGTTATTGCGTACTTAAATAAAATTCTAAACTTTTAATGGTGACGATAATAACTTATAGATGTATTCATCGTGTCCATTATGTATTAGACCAAGATAAGTACAAGGAACAAAAATAATTTATTTTTTGAAAAAAAAACAACGTGCTGCAATGGGCATAAGCAAAAAAATAATAACAATAAATAATGTACAGTTAGGCTAATTGTAAATTGTGACTTATGTAACTAGTGATAATACCACCAGCAACATAATAACAGTGTAAAAGCTTTTTACGTAACAAAAACAATAGATAAAAAGAGCAATTTAAATTTGAATATTATCCTATTTTTTTCAAATGGAAGGTACTTATCATTTTTCCTTGTGGTGGTGGTGATAGTGGTACTAGTAGTAGTAGTAGTATATGGCATAGTAGTATCGGATAGCAGTTTATAGAGTTAGTCAACCAAGAAATTGCTCTCCGCCAGAATTAAGAATCAGAGTCAGACAAGACAACCCTTTTATTTTCATTTTGTTTACCTATGTATCTAAATGGACATGTAATCACCATCACCAAAAAGATATGATATATAAACTTTATGGTATAGTCAGTCATCATTCATCAATAATACCTATATGGACTTGTGCATACCTAATAATGTTTTTATTGCTTTACAGAGAGACCCTGATAAATATTAGTCTTTTAAACTGGTCGACTGGCTGAGTAGCACAACAGCACATTTCAAACTTTCTCATGATGATGCGGTTATTAAATTTTCAATAGTTTTTAAAAACAGTACATATGTAGCTTATTTATTTACTCACTGACTGCCTCATAATAACAATAAATATAGCCAGCAGCAGCAGCTCAGCGGAGATTACTTCTTTGTTGCCACTTTGGTGGTGGTGGTGGAGGTGGTAGTAAATGTAAATTTATTGCTAAAAAGATTAATATTGTCTACACCGGAAATGGGTTTATTATATAATAAGTTAAGTGTAGTAGAAGTAGTAATAAATGCCTACCACATCTTTATGGTTATTTATTATGGTAGTGAACCTATCATGATCATCATGATATAATAATAATAATATGATGTAAATAATTTTTAATGAACAAACCAAACCAAGATACTATATTTAAACTGACCTGCATGCATGCGCAAGCAATGCCATGCTACGGCTCTCTTGTCTTTTAAAGCCCAACTAAATATTATGTCATTATTTAAGCTAGCCCCACCAACCCAAACTCTAACAGACAGACAGCATAGCCCTTTTATGTAACATGCCTACACAAAAACAAAGCGAGAGAATGTGTACACGACGACGACGTAAGCAGTCCTATATATAAATTATTTTTTAAAGTCTAGCTCACAGACATAACTAACACACATATATTATCATTATTATTTGGGCAATGGATTATTAGCTGTGTCAGTCAGTTAGTATACTTAATAGGAGTGAAACATAATAATAATTACTTTCTTTCAATTATCACGGAAGCAAGAAGTTAAGTAAAGCCAACTTTGTACGAGGAAAATGACACCCTGCTCGTGATGTGGTTGTATTAGAAAATCTCTTGAGGCGAGGAGAATACAAGAGAGAATAATAATACAAGGCAGCAGCAGCAGCAAAACGGAGGAGACGGAAAATGATGATGATGATGACGATGGTTCTTATAATAAAAAACAAATTGTAAAAATATCACGAACAGCAAAACGAAAAGGCAACTTTCGTTCTTGAGGCTACAAAAAAGACATTGTTACGTAGTACTAAATTGCATTTTTTTGCTGCTGCTGCTGTTATGTATACACAAGCTGTGTGGAGTACCCACTTAAAAATGGTAAAAAAGACAATAATCTATTGCCTCATTGTTTTTTCCTTTGCTGTTGATGTCGTTTGTCGTCACTGTGAAAAAAATGTCCTCCTGTTGTCCTTTTAACAAATTGCATGTAAAAAGTTCTTTAATGAAGAAGAAGGAGAAGTACTAGAAGGAAGAAAAAAAAGGAACTAGAACAAATTGCAATTATGTGCAACGACATTTTATAATAGGCAAAAAGTGTTTGAAAAAAGGTTCATCTAATTTAAATAATAATCTTGTTTGATAACAACAATAAGAGTGTTTTTTTGTTTCTGCTCTGCTCTTCTCTTTAGTTATATCTTCTCTAAACTGAGGAAAACCTCTAATAAGAAGATTGACTTATCAGCTCAACAAGCTCAGCGGGGATGTAGTAGT
The DNA here is from genome assembly GCA_027743785.1 of Sinhomidia bicolor. Taxonomy (NCBI): domain Eukaryota; kingdom Metazoa; phylum Arthropoda; class Collembola; order Entomobryomorpha; family Entomobryidae; genus Sinhomidia; species Sinhomidia bicolor. Next base: position 2,353 of record JAHZMT010001555.1, read on the forward strand.
GAGCTAGTTAACTTTTGTGTCAACTGCAAAAATTCATGCATAATAATTTTTACAACTAGGTGCTGTTCTAGCTACTACATATATTCATATGTACCTTTGCAGCTATTTTGGGTTTGCTCTCGATTTTTTTTCAAACAAAAGAGTTGGCTCAATCCTCTCAAGTCCCTGGCAAATACTGATGAATTATTATTTTTTTCACTTTTATTTTTTCCATCCCCTTTTTAATGATTATAGATGCCTAGTTTGATAAGACACAGGAAAAAGACAAATCATGCGATTATGTATGTAGCAGCGTTTAAGTAAGTTATGAAAATATCAAAAATATGTGCGTGATAAGTTAACTTTGGTAAGATAAGAAGAAAAAAACAAACATTCCGACGATCACGTAATAATTTTTTTATGTGTTTGCTTTTATGCTCGTAAAATGCTCGGAAAACTGGTCGTACATAAACTGCACCACATCAAAAAGTATCGATCTTCAAAATAACAACAGAATCATTTTTCTTCCTACAGAGAGATGCAATGTGATGATAAAAACATTGGTAATAATGTTATGTGCATACATTATTATACTATTTGACTATTACGTTAAGTTTTAAGCGAGTGCATGGCATACTGCCATTATTTTACTCCCTACGCACACACACACACAAAAAAGTGGAAGGAAGACAGGAAGGAAAGAAAATTGGAAGGGAAACTTTCGCTGTCACACAATCATGATGATGATGCCTGCTACTAAAATAAATGAAACCAACAACATTATTATGTTATAATGCCAATTTGCTTGTTGGTAAGAGAAAAAACGTCACTGGTTGCAATTGTAATAGTAGTAGTAGTAGTAGTAGTAGTTGACTGACTGATCGTCATCATCTATTATAGAAGATGTAATAAAAATTGTAGAAGAAAAGCAGAAAAACTGTTAAGGAACAAGAAGTACCAAAAGACGCACGTCACATTATCTATATAGTCGCCACTACTTGCATATTACGCTGCTGTTTTCTAAAAGTGCAACACGGGGGATGATGATAGAAAAATGGTCTATTTCTCTAGCGAAAATTTTTTGACTTTTTGAAAAACGGCAATGAAGGCTGTGTGATAATGTGAGAGTATCCACTAACTACTTCTACTATCTTTTCTAAGGTATCTATCAAGCTATAAGATTGTTTTGCTACAGCAGCAGTGCTTCTAGCACTATTGCATATTATTATTACTACCTAATAAAAAGTGGACACACCGCCCAACCTCAGGCGCTTTGCTATTATTATTATTATTTTACTTTACTTATGTCAGTTCTACTTATGAATGGTTTGATGTCTATCATCATTTAACTTGTCATGAGATAAAAAAAAAGTTACCTTGATTGCAATTTTATGCAGCTATAATATTATACTACTACTACCTGCTGTTGGATAATAATAATAATGACATGATATCGAATGCACATTTCGGAAGTTGCGTTTTCATGTTTTGGGCAAACAATTAGGCTCTCCGAATGTTTTCGCTTTCAAAATATAAAAATGCTACATAAGATAGGTAATAACATTTAGATGTGCATCAGCAGCACACACACACACAGGTTTCATTCAATATTTTAGGTAAACTTGACAGGTATGAATTAAATATATTTTATTTTAGGAGAAGAAAGGGAGATTTGAGATTGCATATCTGTGCATAAGAAGAATGCAATTAAATTGAAAGCATATTATATTTTATATCGTATATAGGTATACGTAGTAATATGTGCTTAGGCACAATAGGAAGGCGTGTGCAATAATACATTTAAAAGTTTAAGGTGCCGTAATCTATACCATCGGATAATTTACAAATAGATGGTGCTTATGAGTTCAAGTTCAGGGTAATATTTACACAAAGTTGAGTGTCAAAGAGCGGTGATGATGATGATGAATGCTGATTATTGGCTTCCGGTGTACGAACAGGCCATATTTTCACATACACCTTTTCAACTAAAAAACTACATTTATTGATGCAAGGCTATATACTAAAAAGCAGACGCAGTTATATACATATATGTATATATATATTTTGGTGAAACCTTTTTTTACACAAAACATTTTCAAGGCTTCAAACCCAAGCCCGAAGAAGGTTCATTAATTTACTGCTCCATTCGATGGAGAATCAAGTGTCATTGACGCGACTTGCTGTGTCTTCCCATGCATAAATTAATATGCATATAAACTCTTTTCAGCAAACTTGATTGCATTTTTTGAACAATAATGTTCCTACACACACACAGTAGAAAGGGAAATGATTCCTTTATCATAGGAAAATTTAGAGTGCAAGCGCACCATTGAGTTTTTAGATGAAGCCAAAGAATTTAAATTAGACTAAAAGACGACGACGACGACGAACCCAAAAGACTACTTACTTCATGGCAAAAAGGCAACTAAAATGCTTGAAACTGAAAACACTTTCACACAGTTTTTTTTATCTTCTTCTTCTTACATTCTGCTCATTGAAGCATGGAAAAACACACAATGGTAATGCAAAGCAGAAGAGTTTTTAGGAGCAAAAATAGTAACTCTTCTCTGATGAGTGCCATAAAAAAGAAGAAGAACCAATTCAAGAACAAAAAAAACATGTGAACACTATTTTTATTTTTTTAAAAAGCAATACAAAAGTGTCATTGAAACTGTCGTATTCACACTAAAAAAATTGCAAAATGACAAAATAAAAATCTCAAGCTGACAATTTCTTCACCTATATGTACTACTGCATGTACGTATATAACCACCACGTGCAAAAAAAATTAAATCAAATGCCAATTTTTAAGTTGAGACACAAAATGAAAGCTATAGCAAAAAGGTGATCGACTATAAAAAGATTTATTGGTGCATAGTAAGAAGCATACTCGGTCTATTAGGCATGTCATGATGATGATATTTGCAGAAAAATACAATATATACATGCCTATATAATGGTACGGTACAATGCATCAATAGTTTTCTCCCAATATATATCTATGCATATTACATTCTCTGGAAGAAGGTGTTCGGTTCAAAAGAAAAAGTTGTTCATTTCGAAAAAATAAATAAATAACTTCTTACATTTTAATGATGTAATGATTGCGTTCATCAATTAAATTGATACTGATAGCCTGTAATCACAAAGCAAGGGCTGCTTAGTGTAAATAAGAATTTGCATACAAATGTATACACACTAAAGTAAAAAATGTCGTTTAATAAATCATTCACTAAATACTTATCAACATCATCACCATCCTCGTCATCATCATTATTACCATTCCTAATATTAGCTATGTGTCCGTCACTTCACTTTTGCGAAAGGGAAGAAAGATTTTTATCTATCCATCCATCTAACTTGCTTGTTGAGACAGAGAGAGAGAGAGAGGAAAATACGTACTTACTTACTTACATGCACTATGTAATAATAACTAGCACAAATAGGGCTAGGGCTACAAAAATATTGAGAAAGTATTGCTGGTTTGGTTTCACTTTGTTATATTCCTGTCCTACGTACTCCTCCTCCGAGCAAACGCAAGCGAAAAATACTTGCCTGCCAATGTTAAATATTCCTAAAAGATGAAGATGCTGTGTTCATTGTTCATTGTTCATCATATAGCATTATTGCCAAATGCCAAAAAAATTGCAGGATACACTGTGATCATCATCATCCCATCACCACAAATAATATGCCTGGCCTAGTGTAATGTTGATGATGAATAATGGATAAGGCTATGATGATGATGATGATGATGATGACGACGATGTTGATATTATGTTGTTTTGAATTTATAGTGTCGAACGAAAATATGCTTTGGTTTATCCAATCTTCAACAATGCAACGACAAAAACAAAAAAGGTCTCCTTTTTATCTCTTCTTCCTACCTACCCTACACCTCTCTCTTTCTCTCTCTCTATCCTNAACAAAAAAGGTCTCCTTTTTATCTCTTCTTCCTACCTACCCTACACCTCTCTCTTTCTCTCTCTCTATCCTTTAGCCCTACTGTTACATTCGTAATTTTGCTCATTTTAAAATTATCTCTTTGATTAACATTTAGAGTTAATGGGTAATGACAATGATGACGAGAGAGATACCTTATACACAAGTTTATGTTTGTGCATGCAAACGTTGCTGTTATTTGTTGTTGCGCTGCTGCTGCTGCTTATTGCCTGATACTCAGGTTTGCTAAAAAAATAGCAAAAAGTACCTTCTTCCCTTTTCTGTTGATTATATTACAACAGTGCAACCCAACATGATGATGATGATCCCTAATTTTGTGTGTGGTATGGTATCTGGTTATCCTCATGTAGTAGTGCTGTCATCATGTCGCACATTTGCCTTCTCGTATCTTTCCCCATTAAAATGCTGCTTTTATGTTGTTTCTTTTAAATTTAAAAGATGCGTTTATTTTGCGTAAAAGAAACGCAATATATATATTTATCGTCATTGCTTAATCATCATCATTAAAAAACATTCACGACGATGACACGTCAATTGACAATGTATTGCACAGACGAGCACCAGTCAAAACAGACAAAAGAGCTGGTTTACATTTTATCATTATTATTATTCCCACATTTCTTATTCGACTGGTGCAAGGCTGCTGCGGCTGCTGCCATTAGTCTACAGAACATGAGCATGCATGTAGGAGTTTAACTGTTGTTAAATGGAAAAAGAATAATATAAAAAATAAATATACATTACTCACTTTCATTCCCGATCATATGCCATCTTATTATTATTATTATTATTATTATTATACACACACCATTCACTCCTCAAATCAATGTGTGTATATAGTACAGTCAAGGAGAGAGAGAAGAAGAAGAAAATACTCAATAATATTCTTATTAATAACAATAATAATAAAGGTAAAACCTAAATGAAAGCAAAAGTGAATGAACACGTTGTGCGTTTGCTGCTGCTTGCGCTATACCCTTCCACCACACTCAAAGTTGTCGTTAGTTATAGACAAGTTTACTTTTTGCATGACATTAGAAGACATACAACCGTCAAGTCAAGCAACAAAGGCGGCTGCTACTCTGCCTTTCAGCATAGCAGCAGCAACAACATCAGAAAGTGGCAGTTATGTAGTTAGTGTAATTTTTTTGCAAAAAATGGCACTGGCAGCAGTTGTAGTTGTAATACAAGTGCAGTATAAACAGCGGCAGTTAGTAGTAAGTGTAGTGATTGGTAGTATGGCAGTGTGGTGGTAAAAGGGTAAATGAAAATAATAATGTGCTTGAATAACGAATAACACTGATACCTATGCAAATATGATAATCTACTACTAAATGACTTCGCTTTTACTTTTCATAGAAATGTTAGCGTAATAATAGTAGTAGTAGTAGTAGTAATAATAATAATAATAATAATAAGCAGCAACATGATGATGTGATGATGCTAGCGGTAATGGTGGTTATAGCGTTTTTATAGAAATTTTGATTTGATTTTGTACAATTTTTTTTTTCGCTTGCGACCACGTGTATGTTTTTGTTGGTTGTTTTCTATACTTTTTTTCATCTTTTTAATGAACTGGTCAACTATGCGCATTCCATTCCATACCTCCGGTTTTTTTCGAAAGTATACTAAAAAATTATTGGTGATAATGATGATAAAACTCTTACCTTATTTTGGTATAATCCTTAAACAAAAATTTGAGATCTCACTGTATACCCCTTTGCAGTACTTAATTTTTTTACTTTTTCTACAACAAGTTATCTTTTTGAATGCCTTTCCTTTTCCGTGCACAACTATCCAGATAAAAAATTAAACCGGTGGTGGCAGTGATGATGGAAGTACTATAAACTGCAAAGTTACTATCATCCATTGGTTTAGAGAATGGAGTGTAGACGAAGTGAACAAATGAAGAAAACAACATGTACTTGTGTCAAGATAAACTGAACTTGAAAACTAAACTTTTTAAAAAACCGAATTAAAAAGAATTTATTATTTTAGTACTAAATAAAGACAAGAATAAGAAGAATAAACAAAAAAAAATAAAATTTGTTGCTGGAAACTATATATCACATTTTCACTTTGCTTCTGCTTCTATCATTCAATCAAACGGTAACTCCACACAAACACATGCTTACTTCTTTTGCAGTTCTGACATTTAGTTGCTCATCGCCCCCACACGTTTAAAAAAAATATATTTATTTTGGAGCACGGTGGGGATTCACACACTCTCCTTTCACCCAAGTTTTAATATTATTTATAATAAAAGATGCCAAACGTCACCGACACCGTCACCACCGTGCGTACATACAATGATGCAGTTGGTGTTTGCTCCTCACTCATTCTACTCTGTATAAAGTAACCAGCCCTACTTCCATCACTCAAGCTGGAGGATGACTAAAAGTCAGAGGACGATATTACGTGAATGATATATAATGTAACAACAATCAGGATAACAAAACAATAACATCTTGGTTGACATCAGCCAAGCTCTGCTGCGTTAAACGACGTACTACCTAGTTAGCTAATGTACGCATGCATGTAAGCAACAAAACAGCAGCAGCAACAGCAACAGCATTTAAAAATATATAAAAGTGCAAGTGTAGTAATCGCACAGTTTGCCGTTTACCGTTGTCGTCGTCGTCGTTGTCGTATGTAATATCTAATTCATTTATTTACGCCAAAAGAGTCACACACACACACATTACACATGCACACATATCATTGTCATCATATAACGCTTTAAGAGCAACAAATATTATCAAAATAAAAACTGTGTGTAAGGTGTAGATGCACAAACAACAAATCACATGCACACACACACACACAAACAACAGCTCAGTCAGTCAGATCTGCGTTTGCAATCAGACTCTAGAAAAGAGTGAAGGAACAAAGAGGAAGAGCTTCCGCTCTCACTTGCCATGTGATGTTTGTAGAGTAAGAGTGTGTGTATATATTTTTTATGATTATTATGAACGATGATTGTCTTGAGTTGAGTTGACTTTGGCTTGAACGTGCTGAGTGGTTAGCGCAAAAACTAATAATAAAAACGATAGCAATATTCTAGCGCTTATAGGCGATTATAGCTGCGCTGTGGTAAAAAAATATATATATTAAATAGTCACAGACTCACTCAAAAAAGGGATATAAAAAGTTTGAATGTAAATATAGATAGGTAGTTGTATGTATACCTATTACATTTTTGTAATGTGATGTATATCAGTTAAAAATATACTACTTCTACTACTACTACTACTACTACTACTACTACTACTACTACTGTTACTACCTAATCGTCTATTGACTGTTATTATTATTAGATCATGGTTACGATAAGGTTTTGTTATGATACCCTGCCTGTTGCCTGCCGTTTTTTCGCCACACAAGTTCACATAACGTGCTGCTGGTGATATATTTATAGATGACGATTGTGTGTACAAAGAAGAAAGAAAGAAAGAAGGAAAAAAGTATGTAATTTTTTTAAAATATTTTTTTCAAAAAAAAAACTTAAAGCGGTGCTCCCTACTACAACATGAAATTATCAACTGTTCCGCTCAACAATGATAACATTACTTATGGTTGTGTAAGTACCTAAATGAAGTGGAGTAGTAGTAGTTAGTAATAGAGTGACTGCTATCATTATTATGATGTCTGTTGTTATCTATCCATGTTGTTATTATGATTATTGCCATTGTTGTAAAAAATATTGCTTATTGTTATATAGGCACATTTTTTGAATGTATGTAATACTATGATAAATTGAATGTATGCACCTAAAAGTTATTGCGCTTGGCTTTTTATGTGATATTATGTGCTGCTGCTGTGCAATATGTATATTGAATGGGGACCAACGAACTTGACCTTTTGTTTTGCGCCCATGCAACTACCAACTGATACTGCTGCTGTTGCTGCTAACTTATTACACAAACCTTCATACAAACGATATCAAACAACTTGTTCCTTATGACTTTTTAAATATATAAAAGAAAAAGAGTGTGTATGCAAAAATCACATTACGAATATGTACTTTGACGCTGTTACTTACACTGCACTGCTGCTGACTAAACTGACTGACTGACAAAGTGAGCTATTAAGTGAAAACGAAAACCACTTCAACTACTACGGCTCGGCTGCTCTTGCAACGATTTACTACTGCACCACTCACAAACAACCACAAACAGCAAGCAAACTCACTCCACATTATTATGATTATTATTACATTTTTGTGATTTTTTTTCAAGTCCTCTGTGTTTCCTTCCTTCCTCTCGGCCCCCTTCTTTTGTAGGTACAATAATAATTTACTAAAAATCAAGCGCCTTTCTTTGATAAAGATTTTTTTTGGGAGGGAGGTTCTTGATAATAATAAGCATATGTGTGTGTATACTATATGCCTTTTGCAAAACCTTTCCACTAACATCAACAATGAAAACTTGTGTGCGCCCACAAAATGCACTAGTGCATGCAATAATATGCAATCGCTAAATAATGACTAGTGAGTAGGAAATGGCTGTATTATTTATGAACGCATTAACAATGATCCTTTTGGGGAGCCCTTTAGTCAGATCATGTCTTTACGTAGTATACAAAGCAGTCTTTTTTT
>JAHZMT010001556.1:0-11158 GCA_027743785.1 Sinhomidia bicolor
TTATTCTCATTATTATTACAGTGCAAAATGAGCACAACAACAGAGGAGGCAGAGTCAAGTAAGTCAAACGTTTCAATAAGTAATTCATAATAATAATAATGATAATGTGCAACAAAAAAGCGCTTTACACTGCTTAAAGTAAATAGATAATTTAACTTGGAGCAAGAGCAGAAATAAAAACACACCTGATTTAATCCGTATATCTACATATACTTGTACAACAACTACTACTACAACAAAATTCATTTCCCATCATCCTCTTATGCTCGGACGGAATTGAATTTTTCTGCAATCTTTCTGTTCTAATCTCCTCTCTGTCTTTTTTTGGCAGAGCATCAACCAAAATTAAAACCACTTGCTCGTACTTACCCATGTACGTATATACCACCAAGTACTTTACAACAGGCAAATGTAACAGAAAATCTTATATCTGTTGATACACATCTTTCACAATGCGAACAATGCGAATTGATGTGAATAAGTTACGTGTGTGGATTGTAGAGACTATGTGTGTGTGCCTTAACAAAAAAGTAATCTTGTAATTTTTTCGTTAGAAAATGGGATACTGACAATGAAAACACGTAAGGTACATGAGGTAAAGCACAGAATAGTACGCGGTTTGATGTGCTTTTATTGTTTGCTTTGTAATGTCAATGATGATAGTTATGGCACATGGCAAGCGCAGCAACAGTAAAGCCTTTTCTCTGATGATGATAACACCAGTATAGCATGAATGCAGCAGCACCAGCAGATAAGTAAATAAACCAACATCAGCATGGATGATGTGTGTTATCATTATTCTTTGTGCTGTTTTGTTTCTTATAAATAATGAGGCATACGAGGCTGAAAGTGCAATTGTGAACTACCAACACTATATATAATAATGATAATACTCGGTAAAGTACTGTTTTTAACGTAGTTAATAGGGCATCGTATTCGATTCATTCATGAGCAAGATTTGACTAAACTACCGATGATGATCATCATCATCATCATGAAAAATTATCTGTTTGAAGAAGAATGCGAATCATTTTTAAACGGCGGAGGGAGCTGTTGGTGCCAACAAAAGAGGAGTAGTATTTTACTGCCAACAAGATTATAAGGCTATTATAAATACCAAACATACTTTACTTTTATAATAACAGCAACATAACATCCACAATAATGGTAGGTAAATTAATTAGATTTGGTATGCACTTTGTCACACAAAAAATGTGTGTTATGAACTTTAATGGGATTAGATTNCATAACATCCACAATAATGGTAGGTAAATTAATTAGATTTGGTATGCACTTTGTCACACAAAAAATGTGTGTTATGAACTTTAATGGGATTAGATTTGGAATATACGTAATATTTTGCAGCGAAATGTAAGAGCAGCAAAGAATCAAAGGAAAAAAAATCTGGTGCAAGCAAAGCGAAGATGGATTTTATAACTGCTTTTTTTATCCTTGAGAGTTTGTCAAAATTGAGACTCCTTTACAGAAAAGGATAATAGAGTAACACGATGTAAATCTCTTTTAATTCTGCTCGAGTGCACACAGACAGCAGATTAGTTGTCGCTTTGTTGTTTGCAGGAATAACAAACATGTTCATCAGTCGTATTATCACTTTTTCTCTGTAATAATATCATTATTATGTATTGCTGACGATGACGTTTGACTTAAATAGGTCAAAAAATTAAGATGTACATATACATACATACAGCTCGGTTCGGAAAGTCTTATCGGCTTATAAAATGATGAATTACAATATGTGATGTTGGTCGGTCGGTAGTAAAAAAAGAGCAAACATTTATAGTGTAGGTACACTACACAAGTAGGTTCCTAGTTTAGATAACGAGAGCATTATATGTATTTTGCCAACATTACTGTTTGTTATGTAGACTACCTATGTATGATAATGATTATGCATTTTCATCTTCAACTCGCTGCCTTACGAGAAAATTTACAGCTTTTGCTTAAAACATCAACTAAAATCATGCTGAACGTGCAATAAAATGGTGTGATGGATTGCACAGATTAAAAAGCATTTAGCTTGTAAACACAAAGTACACGGCAATAAAAATAATAAAGTAAATTGCGTTAGGGTGGTATGCATGCATAGGTAACCATTTAATCGGCAATAAGAAAAATAATAATACAGCATTTGAGCGTTATAAATAATTTTCTTTTCTACACTGTCGATCCAATTTAGTTTTTTCTTCATTGGTTCTGATGATGCTACTATTCTAAAGAAATGCCATCAATCATTCATCAACATACAAATGTAGTGTAAGTAAATAAACGCAATGCAGATACAAATTTATGCCTATAGATAAAACTTTTCATCTGTGAAATATAAATCCCATTTGCTCCCATTTCAATACAATAAAGTCGGAGTAAAAAAATACTATGTATGCGTACCTTATAATCATCATTTATCTTCACTTTCGGAAAACAAGATATTTTTTTTCAAAGTGAAACATGTGCTTTGTGTTGAAGATGGTGCAGTGTAAACGAAAGGAAAACCCTGAAGGAAGGAAGAATAAATGATTTTTTTGTAGGTTTTTAGTTACAGATCAAAGAAGACTGACTGTATATCCTACCCTACCACCACCATGTTTGCATGTGTTTCTGTTTATCTCAATTAATTGAAAGAGCACAAAAAACTGTAGAGGAATAGGAGCAGACTCCTTTCTCTTCCAATTTGGTTGTAGCGTGAAAATACATTTATTTAGGTACGTTGGTTGGTATACAACGTGTATATACAATAATTTTATTAGAAACAAGCGCACGACATTGGAAAATTGTTTCGGGTTAAAGAAAACAAGCCTTCAAGTCATTTTAAACCACGGAAGGATGATCAGGATGACGTTGATGGTGATATGAATGAGGACAGTGATGATGGCATATAGCACAGTAGTCTATCTACAAGTTTGTTTAGGACGAGTTTACTATGTTTACATTAATTTTGCACGGATATCGCACACAACAACACGGTCAACATGATATGATGGCATGTTTCAAGATGAGTCAGTGTGTGTGTGAGGAAGAACAGGGTTTAGGAAAAGAAGGCTGTGTAACTGTCATAGTCTATATAAAATTTATTATGCGGTCGGAGTGGTCGAGGTGACGTGACGAGTCGATGCTCAAAATGATTTTTCAAGTGTGACATGAATCAAGTAAAGACCTAATTAAAACAAAGGTTATACTACCTACCTATGCAAGTTAACAATTATTATATTCAAAATAATTCACAACTTACTTTCCTGGACAGAGTTTCTTCTGACCATCTGTAATTCCATTATTGCTTTCACATTTGGTACTTTCACCCGTCACAGTTACACTACTTGCCTCACCACTAGAACATTTTTTTGTACCATCATCACTCTCCAATGAAGCTAGCAAAGACTTTTCCGTTTCGGAAACAGCAACTTTTTTGTCTGCTGCACCACTACTGCTGCTGCCATCAGCAGAGTTTGCTAATTTGTCACCACATTTTTTCCCGTCGTTTGGAATCAACAATGCCCTGTCAATTTTGTACCTGCTACTCAGCCTTCGACACAGTTTACATGGTCGACTAATTACAGTCATGATTAATCGCTTACTGCTCCAAAAACAGCAGCCACCTTCACTTTTACTACTACTACTTTTCCCAAACTTGAATTTGCACATTTTTGAATACTCACAATATTCTCATTTGCAAAAATTTATGAATATCAACTGAGGACAATATATGCAAAAACAAGTTTTCACTTGCTGCAAATCACAAAACTTTCAACAACTAAATCTGAAAACTGAAAAAGTCACCTCCAAATTTAAAAAAAATATACTGCTGTTCTTATTATGCTTGTATTAGAGCATGGTCCGCTCTGCTTGTTCCGTTCTAGCTTCCAAGAATCGGATTAACTCGCAAAGAATTTTTTTGTTCTTTATGCCATTGTAATGGATATGAGAAACCCGAAAAATGCAGAGTAACCCGGATGATGATAACGTTGAAATAATACCACCAACTGTAATATCATTGCTATTATACATTCTCACAATTTATTGCTCAGCTGCATACCTACCTAGTCTCATACAACAGCAGACTACATAGCCAAGTGGTAATGTGATCGTGCTTGAATTCGAGCATCTACAAAGTTTCAAAATAAAATTCATGATATTCTTGGCAGAAAGACGTGAAGGATAATGAGTCCTCCTCTGTCTTGTCTTATTCTGTAACAGCCACCACAACACATTTGCATTTGATGCATGCATGTGTCCTGTGTGTGTGCCTTGTGTGTTTGTAGTATCCTTGCTCATTTTTCGAACTTCCTTACATTTCAACGTCAGCGTGATATATGCTTCTACAGAAACCCTACTACTACGTAATTTGCTATTTTTAAAATCTTCAAAAATATATGTGCCTACTACCCATATTATGCAGAATAAACAGAAAACGCCAACTCGCAATAGTCGCAATTTTACCATCATCTTCCATGCTGCAGGTTCGCTAAATACATACCTACTAGACATTGCCTAAATGTATATATAATTTTATATCGATGATGGTGAACCGCGAATCTCCCTACACAGCTTATATTGCGTATTCTGAACAAAAAAAACAAAAGCCAAACAATTTCACCATAACATGCTCCTTTTGGTGTTCTCTTATGGTTTCCTTTGTATTAAAATGTTCAATGTAAATGTTATTTTCTTTTTAAAAACCTCATCATCATTCTCGTCATCGTTCATCAGGAAAAGCTGTAAAGAAATAATAAATACTTTTTCTGTTGTTTTTCTCAAGCCAGTTGTTCTGTCTCCTATGAACATGTGCAGGGTTCAAGATGAAAATTTTCCACCAACGTCAATCATAGCAAAAAAAGCTTTCTCCATGCATTCCATATTATCACAATATATTGAGCAATCTCATTATTCATTTCTTTGGTATTTTAAGGGGAATTTTTTGGGAATCTTTTTGGCAGAGACGAGTAGGGTGCGTACAGTAATAATTATTGTAAAATTTTATTTGCATACTCTTCGGTATTCCCTCGAGAATCTTCGACACCGTAATGAATGGGAAATTTCATGGTTTACAATAATAATAGGGGTTTTTTTCTGTGCTCCACTTTTTGGTGGAAATGGAAAAGGTCGAGGAAAGAAGCCTCTTTTCATAATGTACAATAATATCTAATTCCTAATTCTTTATCTAATTTCAAATTGGATCATCATGAAGGCTTGCTGGCTGATGCGTCGAGTTCATTGGAAAGTTGAGCTTTGAAGCTTCTCCTACATGTGGAGGAATCAATTAATGTTATTGTTTTTGTTACTTCACTCGTGTTATTATGTAAAATATATTACAACTATATAGTGTAATGTGACAGCTTGAAATTCAATGAAACCGCCTGTGAAATTCTCTTTTGGATAATGATAGCTTTCCTGAGAAACTGTGGAAATAATGCGATAAAAGTGCTCAATTGGCTCGCTCATTCGTCGTGACGATGATGTTCAAGTCACAGCGAAGGTCAAATTCACATTACGCTAAAGTGCTGTGGTGGTGATGGTGGTAGTCGTGTTGACTTGCAGCGTTGGTGTTTACCCATCATTCACAACGTAGTTATAAAAGCACAAAGACACGATATTATAATCGTTACTGTATGGTAAAATACACAATTGAAATCGTCATCGACGAGAACAGAAAAGCTCTTTATCCTTTTAAAAAGCGCTTACTTAACCAAGTAGGTAGGTAGTTTTTTTATTTTAAATACTCAGGTCTCTGTGCCATGTGTGTGTGTGTAGGTTTCATGTGGAAAAATGGTCTGAAAATCTGAAATGAAATTGCGATAATGACGATGATGATGTTGTTGTTAATGATGTAGAAGGAGATGATATATATAATACACTCTACAAGCCTACAACAAGAAGAGAGCTGTAATAATAACAATAATAATAATAATAACCAGCCAAACTGACTGACACGAACAGCAGCAGCAGCAGCAACGACATACAACCGCAAGCCATTATTTTATTGTTCTCGACAATCGACAAGACAAGCTGAACAAACTTTTTACACAATAACACAAAAGTACATTAAAATGCCCTTAAGTTCATGGCAAATAAGCTAGTAGTATAGTAAGAAGTTCAAGTTTGAACAAATTTGGAATATCCATTGTACGCAAAGTACACCAACAAAGTACTAAAGTATATCGCCATTTATTCAATTAACTTACATTTTATAACCGTTTCACATAGCAAAAGACAAATAATGTATCATATAACTGCACCGTGAACTTTAGGAAGAAATCGATCATGTCAACGTAAAGGATGATGATGATGCCAACCGGTCTTCTCAATAGATTTGTACTTGTTTATAATATTGCATTCAACAGCCAACAACAAACGTCCACCTCTTTAAAATCTATTAAAACTTGTTGACACCACCTATACCTGACCTTAAAGTAGGTACTTTTATGTTGTTGCTACAACACAACCATCCACTTTTGCTATGCTGATTAAAGCAAATTGTCATAAAAATGACGTATTTATTATGCATCTCAAGCGTCTTCTGACTCAAAAAATACTGTTATAAATCCATATCCTTCTTGCCTTCCTATTCCATTAACAATTGCAAGTTGTTACTCATTGCATTATCATTAGAGTGCGTAGGAGGAGGAGTGGGAGTGGACGATGATGATAGGAATATAAAGTAAACTTTTATGAGAATTATTTATTTGCCACTACAAAGAAAAGTGGCTTGGCTTTAGCTTGATCATAAAAAGCTTATTGAAACATTCAGTGCATAATATTTAATAATAAAAATATATTATACCACTCTGAGCAACACATTACTCTTATGCCTATCATCGTCGTAATACACACGAGTAAATCAGTCAGTTTCAGACAGGAAGACGAGTTTTTTCCGTGAGAGTTTAATCAAGATTTGAAAAGCTACCAATTCCTGTGATTCTCAACACCCCAGCAATCAAGGAATCAAGTTTTTAGCAAAGTTCTTTGAATCGAGGTATATCATTGTAGTATTTTGTCAGTAAATATCTTTCCAACTGTCCAAATTAGTAAACGAAAACATTGCCAATAACCAATTTGTTCTGAGAATCTAGAAAAAGTGGTATTCAATATATGAATATAGGTATTACCTTTGTTCTGATGCCGCTGGAGAGTAAGAAGACACTGGCAAAGGGGCCTGACACTGGACGGGGTATTCCCCGCCCAGGTACGGGGTCGCGTCAACATATCCCGCAATGTAAAAGATTCTCAACACCCCAGCAATCAAGGAATCAAGTTTTTAGCAAAGTTCTTTGAATCGAGGTATATCATTGTAGTCTTTTATCAGTCTTTTGTCAGTAAATTTCTTTCCAACTGTCCAAATTAGTAAACGAAAACATTGGCAATAACCAATTTGTTCTAAAAATCTAGAAAAAGTGGTATTCAATATATGAATATAAGTATTACCTTTGTTCTGATGCCGCTGGAGAGTAAGAAGACACTGGCAAAGGGGCCTGACACTGGACAGGGTATTCCCCGCCCAGGTAAGGGGTCGCGTCAACATATCCCGCAATGTAAATCAACATGATGACACACTATTTTCTTGTCAACTTTCAAAACGTTCTAATAATTCACTCTCAAACTCAATTTGTTTGTCTTACAGGTTCACTGCATACGTCAATACTCGAGAGTTTACATCAAAATTCAATACAGACACCACTTGTATGCAGTCAATTTTCATTGTCGATACTATCGTCACGAATTTACATAAATAACATATTATACCCATTTACCTATGCATAAACAGGTATATATGTATGTATATTGTTCATAAGGGTACATTATCTACCGTGTCCAACGTTTTTTTCACCCTTAATTTATTACACGTTTTAACAACAATGACCAAGCTACTGATGATGCTCCTCTCAACGAAATTCAAGACCAGTAGCCGTCATTCGTCCGTTCTCTTTCTCACTCGACAACTTGATTCTTGCGCTGTAACAACAATTGCGTAATCTATTGAAATCTTCTCCCTCCTTTTGAAAGCGTCTTCAAAAATTAAATTTTAAAAAAGTTTCACTCCCTCACACTGTAAAGAAACCAACGAACTTTTTTTTGCTGTACAAGTGTGCATTTCCTCTTCAAAAACACGGCACACACACGGACACAAACGCAACAGGTTGCTTCTCGCAGACTGCTCGTCAAACACTCTGGTGCAATAACAGCATCACATAAAAGCGCAGTGATGATGTTACACGGGAAATAAAACAACGCTCTAGACGTAAAAAAAACTGTCCGTGTATAAAACTATATATTGCATGCAACAAACAACGGGTAGGAAAATACAACAAATATTATAATGAGTTGAAAATTATGACGATAAATATGCTATTATGCTGATGTTGATGATTCCCGATTCCCACAACATACAAAGAAGCAGAGAAACGTCCACACACAGGGACAAACAACCTGAACCGTTGTTGTTCCCACACAAACAGATACTGGACAACTGATCAACAGTCTCAACAAGTCCTGTCCTTTTTTCGTGCTGCTGCAGCAAGTAAAACTTGCCCCGTCTTCAAGTAGAAGAAAACAACCACTTACTTTCACATAATAATACCCTCCTCGATACAATATACTGCCATCAGCGAATACAACAATGAGCAGCAGCAGCAGCGTAGCAATAACAATGTTAGTAGTTCTGCTGCACTAATAATAATAATAAAAAAGACTCCTTGTTTGATGATGTTTCTTAACGCACGACACAACAACAGTACAGAGCAAGGGCAGAGCAGCAGACACCAAACGTGTTACAACTGAAGAAACCTTCTTTTTTTCTTCTGCTTTCCTTCTTCTTTTCTTCAAGAAAATAAGGACCACAGCTGCACGCTGCGATGATGTTACACAATCATAAATGATGGTAACTCAAGAGTTCGTCAATAGTAGTTGTGGTAGTAAGTACACAGTAATGTTGTTGTTAATTTTCTTGGTCTTTTTGGTGGTGGTGCTGCTGCTAATATATGGTGTGCACACGACACGTCAGTAGTATAAATAGGTATACGTTTGATTTCATTTTTTTCGACGATGAAGAAAGCGTTTTGCTCAATACTAAATAACAAGTACAACAACTGCTGCTGTTGCCTCTTTTGTTTTTCTCTTTCCATACAAGTTTCCACTGTACGCAATCACTTAAAAAAGTTATCGTTGATAATAATAGTAATACTTATATATGTACCTAAAGGGTGTAGGTACATGTATTTTACAATATTTACTTATAGGAGCACACAAAAGGCAACAGTTGAACAATAACAGCAGCAGCAACGAAAATGAGCAACAACATGACCAACTGTTGTTGCAACGGTTGAACTGTACGTTTCGATATTATTTCGTGTCTTTTATGTACTTATTATTATTATAAGGCACGATAGGTAAAAAAAAGTGCTCATAGGAAGCACTATTACGTCTTGTCTGACTTCACCATCGTCGTCGTCGTCGTCAACACATCACCTTATTTTGCTTTTCACAAAGTTTTTCTCTTGTGTTTTTCTCATTATTAAAATAAATTTCAACGACTTCTTCTCTACCTCTATGGCTTCTTGACGCTTTTCCTTTCCCAAAAACTTGTTGTTTGTTCGTCATAATGCAATATTATTTAAAAAACACACAAAAATATTATTATGCATATCTACATAACAATATTATATGAGATAAAATAGAGTAGATAAGAACACAGTAAACTTTTGTAAAAGGGAGTTTGCTTTTTACTCAAAGACAAGAGCTTGCATCAGCAGCAGAGATAAGAACAATTATGTAATGTAATATGATTACTTTTTCCCTTAAAAAGTCAACACGACACTGCTGCAAGAAGCCCAGGGGATCATTAAAATTATACGCTTGAAATAAAAGAAGAGACAGTCATAAAAATTTGGGACCCAGTCTTTTAGGTGTTATGATGCTTCTGCTGCGTAGGTAGGCAGAATATCAAAAAGTCAGAAAATTTCTTGCACGATAACAATATTATATGACCTGTCCATCATCGACACGTCACAAGGAGAAAACTGGGAAGCAATTTTCTTAAACTAGCTACATATTCGCTGAGGTCTTGGCCAAAAGTACAAAAAAATATTGTCTCCTCCTAAATTCCCACCATCGTCTTGAAACTACTCCTTCTTTGTTTCTTTGTGTGTGTGAAGTAACATGTTATTTTCACCCTAGTCAACCCCAGCAGAGTTTATAAAAATATGTTGCTACACAATCAATGTGAAAGAGGGTGGGCGGCAGGGGTGGCGGAGCTGGTAGGTACATTCGAGAAAGAAAAAAAAACTAGTGTAGAGTGCAACAGTACGTTTTATTAGAGTACATACAAAAACTGCATGATGATGAGTTTTGTGAGTGAGCTATTATTCTTCTTCTCAAGAGTTCGATAAACATCACCAAATCGGTTTTTCCTTTTTCTCATAATATTCGTATTGATCTGCTGATGATGTTATTCAAACAATAGCCTTCCTTGTTCCAGTCTATTTCGTTGCTAGCCTTTTGAAGAAAGAAAAAAAACGTTTGAAATTGGCCATAGAAAAACCTTCTTTTTTTTCTTCTTCTTTGGCCATGAATATTGAACAGCAGTAGTTTGTAAATAGTCGTAAACTGAGCACTCATCTCAAATTTCCTCCTCCCACTTCTTTCCTTTCGCTATTGCCTCCCATTTCTCAATATTTCCAAAATGTGTTATTTTGCTTATTGGAAACAATGTGACTGTAAAAATGAGCGATGGGTTTAGATAAGATTGCTCCGGTTCATATAAAGCGTGTTTTATTTCTCGGAGAGTACATAATTTTTATGACCGCTGCTACGACCAATGTCTTTTATTTTCTTTCTAACAAAGATCAAAAACGCCAGATGAAAAGGCGCCTTTCCCTCTCACTCTAGCCAACTCTCTGTTTTAAAAAATTCCAGTTTTTTTCTTCGTTCTTTCGTAATACACGACACACTTGTACCAAGAAGAGCAGTGGGCTCAGGTCTCAGGTAGCCAGTACATCCGTACATACATACATGCGTACTATAATATTTTTAACGATGCATTTTTATTTTAGCACGATCCTCCAATATTATAGAAAAGCCAAAGTGGCTAGCCTGTGCGCCAGATGTTGCTCTTTTTTCGTTACTCACAAGACCAAGACTTGACATTCACTGG
>JAHZMT010001557.1:0-12115 GCA_027743785.1 Sinhomidia bicolor
TCAACTTTTTTTAACAGATGAACGCCTACATTATGTAAATCCCTAATAACTACGTACTTCCTGGCTTACAAAATACAACAAGCACATATAGTACACTCTGTACACTCGACAACCCAATCAAAAAAGTTATTGGCTCAATGACATGTTCTTGATGATGATCATGATGATGACTTTACTAATCAAACCAGACTAAACTACATACTTTTTCTATAACTTTGTATTCAGCTTAACTGTCAAAAAACTATGTACATACGAGGCTGCCACAATACACCACCTGAATTACCACTTTACCATCATTTGGATACGAAAGTTTATAAAACTCTTTTGAATAGTTTAGCAGTAAATCGTAATTTTGATTGTGAAAATAATAAACAGCAACTAAAAACAATACCTGTATAACACAGGATTAATCAAAAATCAAAAGTTTTCAAGCGATTAAAAGGGCGAATGGCGAATCGAATAGATCAACGCCAGCAAAATAATATGGTCAATTTTTTAGCTGCTACGAGAGTATAATAGGTGAGAAATTAGACTGGCTGTTAAAGTTATAGTATATATGCATGTGTAATTTTTCAAATCTCATCATTTGTGGCTTACTCTAGCCCACCCCAGTTCAGCGTTTGAAATTTCAAAAAACGACAATAGAATAAAAGCCATAAGAAAATTTCAGTTTTTACTAAATGTTTTTTTTTTCAGCGCACAACTTTTATTATTATTATTATTATTCCATTTCAATTTTCGTTCTCACGACATGTTTCCATTCACAAAAGCTCCAGCAGGGATAATCGTCGTCGCTTTGCTGGATTTATGGGCATATATCAAAAAAATGTAGAAGAAAAGACCATAAAACTACTTGCCTAGAACTTCTAGGTATGCCTAGAAGAGATGATGTGAGGAACAAGAATTATTGTAATAAATTTTAAAATTCCATTAGTTTTTTAATGTTGAAGTGTAAGAGAAAAAACAGTGAATGCGACTGCGCCCTACACGTATTTGTTGTATAGGTTTAGGAACTTGTAATAATAAAAATTAAAAATGACATTGCTGTTGATGTTGAATGTCCAAACTATTTTTCTTTACACAGAGACCAAGCCTTTTACAAAAGATGACCAGTAGGGTAACTCAATGCTATAGAGTTTTGTACTACCAATTTGAAACTTGAAAAAGAAAGCGAAAAGAAGGAAAATATGATGAATAACTAAGTTGTGAATTTCATAGTGCTATTTCCTTATTTACACCCACGTTTTTCTAATATTTTAATTCCAACAGATTATTAAAACCTTTCATTTTAAAATCCTGACATCAAGCTTCAAACAGCAGATTTGCATTTTCCCCTGGTATTTTTTGGCGTTTTATTTAGAGGAACCAAGAAAATGAAATGTACATATGTACATTGCATGCATTTTTATAAAAGTATACCTACATACATAACTGGCGTAGCAGCACATTAGGCAAACACAGTATATTGTAATATGCCACATTCAACATGACAACATGAGCATATGGCATCTGCTAATTTCAATATTCCAATGGAAACGGAACAAGTAATTCGAAAAAAGTGTACAACCAAGCAAAACAAGCCCAAGCAACCTAAATAGTACCACACATTTAGTGGAGATAATGTAAAAAAATACAATTGAAGTGCAAGCACTACATATGAAAATTTACTGTTATCGTTCAACTGCATAACTTTTTTTTAGTGTGGTAAAAATATATATTATAACTTTAAATACACTATGGTGAAGATTAAAACTGTCAGAGTAGAGAAATCATGGACAAAACTGCACCCCAATACAATAATAATAGAAACCTTATTTACAGTATGTAATGTAGCGTAGTAGCACTATAGCTTAATGCACAAAAACAATAAACGAAAGAAGAATAAGTATGCTGCTGCCATGTGTTTTAAATTACCTTTCTCGTTCTACTTCCTCTCTTCTCCTCCTCTGATTATTGCAACTTTCAATATAATTCCAACCATGTGGTGTGATGACGATTACAGCTCTCACGACCAGCATAACAATTATTATATTATTTATACTTTTTCTTGTCAAAAGTACATTCATTCAAGTAGAAAAACAAACAATTATTTTTTAAAAACAAAACATTCATATTTTTTTACCCATAAAATACAAAAAACTAAACTTTTTATCCAAATCAACTCTCTCAATCAAAAACATATATCCAGTCACACATGCACATGACACATCATAACCATCGTCATTCGTTCCGAAAACAGTAGTAGTAGCTGTTTGCGTTAGTTTGAAGGTTACTACTGATTAATAAAATTACATACAACAAGAGCAGCAGCAACATAACAAAAACTACGTTGTCGTTGTGTTGATGTTGTTGCTTGCGCTTTTTGTGGTATTTTTTTGGTTAGCTCAAGGCTGCTGCTGTTGCTGGGAACGCATATTGCATGTCAACGTCAACTTTATGTAATGTTTACACAATAACAACAAACCAAAATAAAATGTAACTCTCTGGACAAACTTTTGATGTTGCTCTTTTGTAGTAATAATAGTAGTAGTCAAGTAAGTTTATTCAATCAAGAAACAGAGAGAAAACACTTACACAAAAGGTATAAAAAAGGGCATCGCTGGTATAGAAATTTCACAAGTCAGCCGCAGCAGCAGCACTATAAAGATGCATTCTTGTACAGTTTGACTTCATCATCAAGAAACTACAATGCTCACGCACGACGACACAAGCTCACATTATAGAAATCATTGTTATCTTCACTGCTCACAATTTACCATCTAGTAATATTATTATCACTACTCGTGGTGTGGATGCAATTGTTCACGGTTTTGTGTATTATTGTCATGTCGGAGGTATGTAATAATGAAATACAACAAGCCAAATAGCGAAAATGTGCCTGTGTGTGTGGCACTGTCAAAAATTACTGCTGACAATGGAGAAATACTCTATTATTATGGTAAATTAAAGTGTGTGTGGTGGTGATGGTGGGTGGTACACGGTAAAAAATGTACAGGCTTCCTTCTATTATTATTATTATTATCTTGTAGTGCATTTTGGAGAAAACTACTAATCATCTCGTCAGTAAAAGATGACATTGGTTTCTATGTTGTTCTGTTACTGCTTGCTGCATTATTGTATATTTTCTGTCTGTGGGGTGGTAATATATTTCCGTAAAAAGCATTTTTGGCTCGTTTCTGCTTGTATTTGCAGCAGCAGCCTTGATAATGGAATTATGAACCACCTAACCTGCCAACTACTAGTATTGTTGTTGCATTTGATGTGTTTTTAGATAAGTATAAGTAGGTACGTTGTTGTTACACTTACAAAATGAACTTTTTCCCAAAGAACCGCCACCAAAACCAAAATACCAAATGGAGTGTGGCAGGCAACTCATTGTCAGCTTGGTAAACTTTCAAAACTTACACCACAGCACAATACACAAACACACAAAACTGTTCAGGAAAAGACAAGACAATGCAACTGGCGCTGGCACTGATGATGTTTTTCTATAAAATAAAGTTGGGAAACTCTTTTGGAGAAGAAGAAGATGCTATTTATGTATTATTATCATAAAATAGGTAGCTATTATGATACTTTTTGGGTTGGCTATATGTGCGCCAGCCAATAAATTACGCAACAAAGTAGTAAAGAAGTAGCAGAAAACAAAGCCCTATATAAAATGTTGGATGTACACCGACAAACTCAACTTTTAGCTTGGCTGCCTGTCTTTGTCTATTTACTCATTTAACCAGTCAACTCAGCACTTTTCTGTGCTCACTCACTATGTATGTATGTATTTGTAAGTGTGTGCGTTGTGTGGAAATTTCCTGTATGCTATGCCACCGAAAACAAGCAGCCTTCTTCTTGCCTTCGCTCCTCTCCTCCTCCGTCATTTCCTTTTTCTCGCCATCATGTACTCCTTTTTCTTTATAAATGAAACAATATATTATTTGAAAGCACACACACACACACAGCTTGCCTAAGACTCTAGCTCAAGAAAACTAATAACTTTTCACACAGAAGAACACTGACGTTGGCGACGACATGGCACGAGAGTTTAGACTAGGCTTGGGCTCTAAACTATAGAAACAAGAGTTCTTTAGCCATTTATTCGTTCATTCATTCATTCATTCCAAAAACACAAAACCACAACAGCTCACTTTACTACCTCCTCCCTACCTCTCTCTCCACTCGAGTAATAACAACAACAGCAACATGCATTCAACTACATCAACTTAACTTATTTTTCTTCTCCCGTACAATCCTATTATGAATGATGGGATACGAAAAGCCTTGTTGTAAAATTATGCGAGTTGGAAAAGGTTGACATTAAAGGTCATTCTTGTTCTAACTACCACTACTACTGCTGCACTATTATTATTATTATTATTATCCCTCTGCCCCTTTCCAACATCAAAATTAATATACATTCCTTCCTTATTGCATTCCGTTTGGCCTTTTATCACTTTAAAAGCTGTGCTAATACAAAATGTGATGATAACAGCCAGCATATAGCAGCAGCAACAACAACACCATTTTCAACGTGACAGCAAAAGAATTCAGTTTAGTAAGCAGAAAGTCCAAAACTTCCAGTTCAAACCACCGCTGCTGCAGTCAGTAAAGTTATACATGCATGCATTGCAATGATGTTGTATTATCGCATCTTGACTTGACTTCATTTTATTCTTTTAAGTAGTTGTGATCACTGTGATGTGATATAATTTAAAAAATAATAATATGCTTTATGACAGTTGAAGATGGGCAAGTAGTATTAAATAAAATGGAAAGAGTGTCTGTCTCAGTGTCAGTATACACGGCCAACTTGAAATTGGGGTGGAGTAGTGAAGTACAGTGGTCTACCATAAAGGCAACAGCACAGTGTTTGATAATGATATGCCTAATAATAATATAATAGTAACAGACAGGCAGGGGCAACGGTTGCGCTGAATATTTCATTCATTTTTACAATCATGATGATGGGCATGACGGCAGCAATAAACGATGAGTGACTAAATGAAAATCAACAACGTCCGCTTTGGTTTAGTAGGTTTAGTGGAAAAATTTATGAAAAAAATTAAAACTAATTGAAAGGGCAGTAGGCAGTCAGGCAGGCAGGCAGGCAGCAGAACAGGACACAACTCGGCACACATTCTGAAAACAAGTACCTTGTGGATTAATTTGAGAATGAAGGAAAAACTACAAAGGAGAGTAATAAACGGTTATGAAAATTGTGTGGTTTCCACCATTTCTACATTCATTCATTTAATCAAAGTTAGAGGAGATATGTATGNCATAAATGATGTAAGCATTTAAATCGGCGGCCGGCTGAATAACTGAATATATAGTAAAATATTTATATTTTATAAGCACATTATCATCTCCTTCCGCTTTACTCATTCATTAAATCAGCCACTTCCACGTTTTACGCTCATCCTTCATTCATTCATTTTGAAAAGGCTTCATTTTCATCTCCTTCCTTTCCACTCCAAAAAAGGCAGAGCTGTAGTTTCTTCATTCAGCATTTATACAGTCACATACATATAAGCCAGCTTTGAACTGGGTTGGCGATGTCACGCTCTATTTTATTGTTTTATTTTTGCTTGCCTTCCAGACAATTCATTATACATCTGGAGAGCTTCTCCATTGAAGACAATAAATATATACATAATTAATAGCATTGGCACATCATCATCATCATCATGTCGTTTCAAGTGGTCACGATGACGTGAGTGGCCTGGCCTACTTCAGTCACTTTCCTCCCCCATCCCATCCCATCCTTCTTCTCCCTCTCTTGCTTTTCCTCCAGAAAACTTAGATGACAAGCAAAAACGGGGGAAAAGGAAAACGGATCTGATAAAAAGCGGATTAACGGGGGAAAGGAAAACGGATCTGATAAAAAGCGGATTCTACTTTGCGCAACAACAAAACTGCAAAATGATGAGGCTGGAAAATATTTTGCGAGAAAAACTTTAACAAAAGCATAACAAGTAGGCATAAAAACACACTACCGTCCTTCAGTTCCGTTTTTCTATTTTGTATTTTTGTGTTTCCGTCTGTTTCTGTTGTGTTGAAAATGAAAAACTTGTTTTTTATCAGTAAACAGCAATGCTGTGTTGTAGTGTGTGTATTTTTAGCTGCTCATCATCTTTCACATCTTTCTATTTCCACCACCCTTATATTATACAAGAGTAATATTCATTCTTTAAATTTTTTGCTTTTGAATCATGTCACGTTTTATGCTACTCCGTTTGCTGTATGTATAATAATAATCACATTATAAAAAAGTCACTTATTTTCGCAACCAAACCGTCTTCCTTCCTTTGAAATGAAAGGATACAGTCTTTTTGCTCAAAAGAAATGTCTCAATTTTCTTTGCTTTCCGCTTCTCCTCTAATTTTTCTCTTATTGTTCTCTTTTCCTTTGGCTTGTTTGAACCAACGAGCTAACAATGAAATTGTAAAATATAATTTATTAAGTAGGTACGTACTATTTGACTCTGTGCCTTTTTTATATTTTTTCAACCAAGCATTCATCATAGTGTAATCTGAAAAAAGGAAAAGAACAATTTGTTTCAAATTATTGCGAACATAATCAAATTTTAAGCAAAATTAAAAACCTTTCATTTTTGCAAGCTAGCCTAATTTTCTTGGGTGCTGTCCAATTTAGAATTTAAAAAGTATCTTAATATTTATAAACACAATCTTATGTGACCCACACAAACGAAAAATCGGTCAAATCAAGTTTTACTTCGTAAGCCGTTTTTTCAATAAACGTATCTGCTTAGAACACCATCAACTAATTGTAAGTACAAGAAAACCCTTGTGGGATTAAAATCATACGTAAGAACAATACTGCTAAAATGTAGCTATAGGGTAATAATAACATGTAGGCGTAATGAAATGGCTACCATAACGCAATAATGACGGGAAAAATTTTTAGACGCTTTTTTGTTCTACTCTCTCTCTCTCTCTCCCTCTCAGGCAAACCGACATGACCATTATTTAGCAATCCCCCGTCATCTAACTGAATGACAGTCATTGTCACTGTCAATTTTCTTACCCACTCATTCGAATGTGTCTTACGACGAGAGAATTGTACGGATTGTTCAAGTTTCGTTTTGACTATATAGCACACACACACAAACACACGTACATACCTACACAATATACATACATTGCATAACGTTGCATAAGAATAGAAAATGACTTGCGTATTATTTACACACAAAAAATATACGAGTGAAAATAAGTGTACTACAATTTCATCTTATATATCTCATTCCTTGCAACTCAACTCTTCTCAACTTTTTCATCCAGCCAAATAGGGCCATAAAGAAATACTCTGCTGCTGCCATTCAAAGAGAATGACAGTCAGTTCAGCTAAAGGCCATCATCATCATAGGACACTTATGAAATGAAAATGAACACGTCTTCTTGTAAATCCTCCATAAAAAGCGTGTCATTATCCTGTTCCGTCATGCCATTCACAGCACAGCGAGAAGAAGACTTTTCTTACAATAATTCAACGTACTCAACCTCTCTTTCTCTCTCTCTCAGGCAGACAAAAGTAGTAAAAGTGTAGTTTAAGTAAAGAGCTGTGAAATTATTACTACGTGTATGTAGTTATTACTACAACCATTACGGCGGTTCTACTGTAAGAGAGAGGAGAAAAAAGTGAAGGAATTTCTGAGCAAGGCAGACTTACTGCAGTAGAGCATTAGAATCTCTAGACTCGTTGGCTGGCTGTCTGCGGATAAAGAGATTGTGGTAAAAATGTAGTGAATTATATTATGATTAGGTAACGTACGTAAGTGTGCCATTATTATAAAGATAGCAGTAAAAATGCACTACATAATTGCACTTTTAGAAGGAAAATATTTTTGAAAGCACAAGCGTAATAATAATTTTTTTAAAAGTATAAACAATTATTACAAATATAATTGTTGGCAAAACGTTATCTACAAAAAAAATATTATAATCACGCATTAGTATCATGTCCACAATATATAGCATTTATAGTATGTATACTTTATATACAATATCCATTCGCAATGTTCAAAACTTTGTAGGGAACAAAAGAAGAAAAAAAAACAAATTTTCTCCATTTATAAAATTAGTCTTCTCATCACATTGCATTCTATCTATCTTTCCATCTATATTGACTATTAAATGAGAATGAAAAAACAGGAAAAGAACACGACTACATAGACACAAACACGAAACTCTACTGCACTGCTGCTGCCTGCTACTTTTTCAGTTTGTTGCTTACTTCCCTCCCTCACTTTACAATTCAGCAACTCACTCACTCGCAAGGTTAGAGGACAACACAAAAAAAGAGCTGCATGTTTGTTGGTCGTTTATTTCTCTTTTCTTGTTTCTTTACTACAATTTTCTACAAAAAAAATTTCGGTTCCTCCCGACAAACCCAGCAAGCTTCAAGCTGGAGACTGTAGTAGTAACATGGGCTTTGACAATGATGATGACGATGATGGAAGCCAACTGCATCTTTCCAATTTACTGCATCACACATACTTTTTTAAGCACATATTTTCGCTACAAAGATAAATATATTGAAGATATTCTGTCTGCATGAGTATGTGAAAGAAGAAGAAGAAAAGGAAAATTCCTTTTTGGAAGAATGAGTGAACAGCAAAAGACACGACAGACAATACAAGACGCAAAACGAAAGTGAAAAGGGGAGTGATGCCGATGCCGCTGACGACGACGACAACGCAACCACTACCGCCGTTATCCAGACAAAAAAACACAAGCTCAATAGTATACAATACGTATATATATATTTTCTCTTTGAAATAAAAAAAACGGAAGCTGTGTGTAGGAGAAGAATTGGCCAGGCTTGACTCTGTCAATGTTTAAGCCATTTTCTATTTACAACAAGTGAAAAATAATATAGACTGCCAGTCGAGCATGTCGTGGACTCAATTTTTTTTCTTGAAAGAAGAATAAGCATCACTGCCATGCAGAAAGAGACAGAGAGAGTTGAGCTCGCGTGTTCCTCGACAACAACAATGGCATTGCCAAAATGTATTAAATTTCATTTCAGATTCCAAGAGAGAACGTGAAGGAAGAAGAAGAAAAAAACAGTAAATTACATTACATAATATTAAGAAGAAGTACATAGAGAGACGAAGAATATAAGCTTTACTAGCTAACACGTATATATACATTCTTTTCGATTTTCACAAGAAAAACCATACAGCCAAGTTATGTGAATAGTTTGAATTTTTATTGAGAAAATAGAATAGTAAAAACCTTATTTCATTCTCTACTGTTCTCATCTTGATCTTTATGGTACATTTAGTAAAGTGGTGGCAGCAGCAGCAGTAGCAGTGCAGTGCAAGTGATGGGTGGTGTCGATGATGCCACACTATACCACCACCACACCAGACACCACCACCATATTGCTCTTGTTGTAAAATGGCAAGAGAGGAAAATTATTTTTTCATTGCTGCTGCTGCTGCAAGACTGGTGATTACAGTAACTCATGTTTAAATGGAAAACGTAGTAAAACTTGTCTTGTGTCATAATAATCATAGATTCACTATCATTCAGTTTTACTCAAAATATTTTTGATAGCCTCTTCTTCTCTTCTGCACACTTCCTCCTCATCCTTTTATTCTTCTATTTCTTTCTTTCTCTCCTTCTTCGAGTTACAGAGTTCTCAAAAACTTTAAATGGTGGAAATGGCCCAAACTTTTCGAGTTACTGTTAGTGTTAACCAAAAAGGAAAAGATAGAGGCAGTAGATTAGACAAGCTTTAAGCAATATAATTTTATTTTGAGAAAAGTTTGCAACGGAACTGCACACACAACAAAATAAACCAAGTTACATGAAAGTGAATGTGAAGTACAAATACGCATATTGTACTAATAATAATCATTATTATTATTATAGTTACACAATGCGTTGTTCTTCGTTCTTGCACCATCATGTCATTGTCAGTGCACTCCACCATGTATATTTTCGTTTACCCACCCATTTTCCCAGCTTATATTACTTAACAAGACTTTTGCTTTGCTTAACCATCCAGCAAGCAAACACTACTGCTCAACTGCTCATTTTATCATTATTATCGTGTTTCTTATATAACTCAACTTATATATATTCCTTCTTCTTCCTCTTTCTCCTCCTACATCCCCTCCTGTTATACATTATTTCGGCTTAATGGAACCTATGAACCGTCAAGTAAAAAGTTCACGCGTTGTTTGTTTGGAATCTCAATTTCCTCTTTTTCATATCTCGACCTACCACCACCAAGAAACCGTGCTTTCTTCTTCTTTCTTCCTTCTCTTTTGGTCCTTCGCCGAGAAACTCAAATAATCTACCCATTTTATTATTTTTTGTACTCGAGTGACGATAATAATAATAATAACAATAATAATAGCACTTTGCTTGGTATGTCGCGTATAAAATTACATCGGAGAAATAATCCATATTTATTTTATTAAGGGAACCTTCACAGTAAAAGTCACAACTTTCCCTTTTCTTAAAAAATATAACTATTTATAATACGGCATATAGCTTTCAAAGAAATAACTTGGTATATAGACACGTTATATTTTCCCGTTCCAAATCGTTTTCAACTTTGTCTTTGTCCAACTTTTCGAAAACTACTACATAACTATATATATACCTATGTTACATTTATTTCATTCTTTAAAGAAGAGAATATAAGAGGGAGGCAGCGAAATGGGAAAATATGTACAAGGACAAATATTAACCTGACTGCAAGGTCGAGTGTCAATAAGCCTCTATTAGTTTCTGCCAGAAAAACTCGTAACTTTTACTTCTCCTCCTCTTATTCTTCCCCTTGTTCGCTATTTCTGTGTGTGTGTGATGTGAAATGAAAACCAAGTTAAAGAAGAGAAAGAGAAAAAGAAGGAAAGAAAAATATCGTTTTCTTCTCGAAAACAGCAAAGCAAAATGGAATAAAATGAAAAGCTTGCTGTCGACACTCAGATATATTATTCGCATAGTCTCTCCTCTACTTTCCTCTGTGTTCTTCTAACGCGCTGGGAAAAAAGGGAAAGTTAGTTGTACGCTGGTGAAATTCAAACACAATTCATACTTATATATAAGCCATGCAGCAAACAGATAAAAGAGCCACCTTAACAAACCGATAACCTCCTGTCTAACAGTAAAGACTAGTCCTCTGTCTCTCTTCTACAAGCGGAGAACTACAAAAAAAGAAAATGAAATGGAAAGAAGAAGAAAGTGAGCAGCAGCCATACTACTACAACTACTGCTTATACAAATGCGCTCTCAAACTTTTTGCTTGTAGGCAAAGTAAATATTATGCATACGTACGCAGCTTCTCCTTTCTTAAACAAAACTAAAAAAGGAATCGTTAGGTTTTTTGGCTTATTAAAGCGAACATACCACACACCAACCAGTCAACCAACGAACATCCAAGAAAACTATGTAATGCTTTGCTTCTGCCGCCGCCACTGCTACTATAATATTCCACCTTCACCTCACTGAAAAAAATGCAAATGGGCAGAAAAAAAATCCAAAATATTGTCGTTCTTAACTCTTCTACTACTACCACCACTACCACCACCAGATTCTCTGGCTTGAATATATTTTCTCCATTCTAAATGAGAAAGTCAAGTAGAAAAAAGAAAAAGTCAAGTGAGGAAGAAAAAAAAGAGAAAAACTTATGAGAAGAGAACGACCGACCTTTCCAATTTTCTTGGTAGCATCGCAAAAAACACTTTTTATTTTTAGCTGCTCAAATATTTAGGGAAAAAGGTAGAGCTATAAAAGTATACATGTATTTATACCTACTTTCATTTTCTTTTTCTTTTTTTCACAAGCAAAAAAGCATTGTGGTGGTGTTGCTCTTGATGAGGATCTTGAATGAGAATACCCCTTGCGACGACCTTTTTTATACCACCCGTTTTTTTTCTCTCTCTCTAAATTCCAACAAACAAGTCTAATCTCTCTCTTAGCCGCTTTCAAAGAAAATAAAAGCATACATTTCCACTCAACATTCTCATTCAACTTTCTCTGGCTATATGGCACAGACAAACAACAACGCAGAGCAGAGGAGTAGCTGTAGCTCCATAGCTTTTTATGGTTCAAGAGCGTTCAGCGGCATTCAACACTACACA
>JAHZMT010001558.1:0-14963 GCA_027743785.1 Sinhomidia bicolor
TTAAGTTTATAGGTAAATGAATTGCTGATGGGCTCAGCACTAACACGTTGCACGACGAAACCTCTGCGCCTGTACATGAACAAAAAAATAATGAGCAAAAGGAAAAAAGTTTTAGTCGCTTCTAACCGAAATGAAAAAAGGCGAATAAAACATAAATTGTCTTTTTTCTTACCTTGTGGATCAATAGTAATTGTGGCAGGTTGGTTGGCAGCAGCAGACTTGAGGGCATTTCCAGACACCAAAACTTTTTCCGTATCTGTAACCTTGCATGTAAATGGTGAGCCAGGTACTGCTTCCCCATTAAATCTTACTGAAATCATATGCGGAGCAGCTTCTTGAGGTCTGAAATTTACTCGAAATTTAGCATTTCCTTCGGCTTGCACATAATTGGGCACATTTCTTCCACCCACAGATACAATAATTTCCAAATTTCCTGCGCCACCCCCAGAAGCATCGATTGCAAAGTAAACGGGCTTTCCTCGAAAGCCTGGACTAATGTCAGTAACCCGAACTTTACTTGCGTCATACGCTTTCACCAGAAATGGACTTCCTGGCACTGTAACACCGCCGAGGGAAACTTCCACTGTGTGATCACCTGTAACCAATTATTTTAGATCTTGAAACGCTTTCTCCCACAATTTGGTATCAAATCATCTAGTTTTTTTTTCTAGTTTGCATCGTTTTCCCGTCAATGACAAGCTAGAGTAAAACTATACTGTTTCCGTTACGAAAATTAATTGAATGTCGTCCGTGATAAATTTCATATTGCATGTTGCCCGCTAATTTATATACGACTTACCTACGTCGATAGGAACATATTCTACCAGATAACGATTATCCGATGGCATTTGAATGGAAGAATGCACAACTTTCTTTAGTGGTCCAGTGATCTTGACTTCCGGTGTTCCTAAGCTTACTTCAGGCTCAATTATGAAAGTTGCTCGACGTCCTACAGGGATTTTTTCCAAACCTTCTCCAGAAATGTTAACTTTTGATGCATCAACCACTTCACATTTGAAAGGGCTACCAGGAATATCTTCCGAGTTAAATCTTAGTTCTATCATGTGTGGCTTTGCTTCTTTCGGAGTGAATGATATGGCATAAGTATGGCTCCCTTGAGCTTGAGCTGATGTTGGAACTTGTCCTCCATTAACTGTAACTTCCAAATTTCCTGGACCCGCCTTTGACGTTTCAACTGTACATGTAAATTTCAAATTAAAAATAAATTGCTCAATTCATTTGAGCATACAATTTTAAACAATTTTCAAACAAAACGTACCAAGAAATGTAACAGGTTTTCCAACAATTCCTCGTTCCGTATCTCTGACCTTAATTGCTCCCACATCATACACTTTACAGGAAAATGGCGAGCCTGAAATATATTTCGTAACGAATTTCCATTAAAACTGTTTGCTATGAACTCAGAGCAGCAACACGCTTATTGCTTTATATACTCACCCGGTACAGGCGTTCCTTTGAGTAAAACAGAAATCCTATGTTCACCAGGTATTCTTGGGGTAAACTCAACACCAAAAGTGTTCTTGGCCTTTTCCAAAACTTGAGCCGGAACTGGAGCGGACCCTGGTCCTAAAGTGTGTGTTAAAATAACAAGAAGAGTCCAACAACATTGTCAAAAAGTCGTTATACAGTCAGTCTTCATTTAAGAACACTTTTGACCTAATTCATTTGCAAAACTAGTACAGTCGATTTCGGTGGGTTAGTTTGTTTGGTACAGTTTGGTAACGACATGGGGTCATAATGATACTAGCAGAAAAAAACATTGTAGTAACTGTATATGTGTACTTGCATGTCGTTTGTAAGTTGTAAATTTTTGATAACATGTATTTAAAAAAGAAAATGTGTGCCAATGATTTTCCTATAATCATTTCAAGACATTTCAATGTAAATTCAAACAATTCTTTTTAGAGTACACTTTTTTATTAGTTTCAAAAACTAAATATGATACATTTTTTTCAAAAAAAGGATGAATATATAGTCAAAGAGTACAATCATTTTAAGAGTAGTACAATTTGCCCACTTTTCCCAGTTATTATTATTTATTACATATTTTTTTATTCGTGATTAATAATTTCTTTAGAATTATATAGTGAAGTATTTAATGTGAATTGTATTAAATTATTTTTGTTGTTAGAATAAATCCTAGCGGACCCTTTCAGCACACCCATTTTTTCTCAAATTAAAAAGTTTTGTTTTGTTTAAAATTCTGGATTATTTTCAGATGGAAAATGTTTGAAAAGAAAAAGGTTGATGTTGTTGTTATTATTATTAGGGTTTACTAACCGGCCGAACTGGACTGACTAACTTTAATAAATTATAATTAAATATTATTCATCAGTTGCAATAATAATAATAATTCTTAATTACGCATACTGCATCTTTTTTTCGGTCATTTCTACCTGACCTTCCTTGATTAATTGTGTCAACTTTTTTGTGACCTAATCGAAATTATGTTCTTGTATTATCATTAAATACTTTTCCATACAACTACTAGCTGCTCCTCTGTGCATTCCCCGCACATGCATGCTTCATGCAATACTAAAAATATTAATATTAATTTACTATTTGCATGAAACGCCTTTTTCTACAGTCACATCACAGCTCATTTTATTTCTAACCAATCAAGTCATGCATTCACGTTTCACTGCTGCCACACTACTACTGTTTTAATGTAACTGAGTTAATATACTAAAATTATAATAAAAAGCAACAAAAAATGTTATCATGCACATGCCTTATTCGTTTCGTAATAATAATAATAATAATCTCTGATTAAAAAACAAGCGTGCATCTCGTGCATTCATCCACAACAACAACAAACAAAAAGAACTAAAAGCTCTGCCACATAATTAATTAGTTTTTGTCTATTTTCTAATCACATGCATCATGCATCTCTCTCCTCTCTGCATGCAATGAAAAACAAAGCATGGAGAAGAAGAAGAAGAAATAATAATAAAAAGAAGTAGGGTTTTGGTTAGTTTTGTGAAAGTTGCTTAAGACATAAAATTCAGTAGTGTTTGATGAGCACTCACTTCAATAAATGTTTTTGAACTATATATTACAATATAATAATAATAATTGGAGTCAATATTGCTGCTAGAATATTGCATACTACTGCAATCATGTTTTTGCGGTTAAGCGTAACATACCAGAATATTATTAATATGTACGTGCTGGGTATGTACTCGTGTTAATTAATCTCTTTTTTTAAACTTAGAAAAGGGCAATTATATAAATTGAAAATATAGTAATACGTACAGTGATAAATGGATTAAATATTATTATACAGCAATGCCGCCAAGATGTAAAAAAAGAGGTTTATTAAAGTGTGAGCACAGCTATATTGAATTTATATTTAACGTTGTAAAAAACATCGTTTTTAGCAATATAAAAGAGCATTAAAAGTAATTTCCACTGGATTACATAAAGAAAGAAAACGTTAAGTTTTATAAAAGATTTTTTTCCTGCTCAAAGACATTCTTTTTGTGAAACTTTTACTTGTTCAAAAAAAATGCAACGAACGAGTATAATTAACACGTAATCTATATATATATGTACTTATATTTTGCTTTTGAAATAACGTAACCGCTAGAGAGAAGGAGGAAAAAACTTTTAAAAATGTAGTAATGAATGGTATGTATAGTAGCAGAGTAAAATAAGAAGAAGAATGATGATAGAGACAAGAAAAGTTTTTTTAAAGTGAATAAAAAAGTGTGGGCGGATGATCAAACATAAAATATAGTTCTATATATATATATATGAAGATAGTAATGTAGGTATAGGTAGGTAGGTAGATAGAGGTACAACAGGTATAATATGTAATATCATAAACTTTAATATTTTTTAGTATCGTCTATCTCTGTAATGGAAAGTTGAAGAAGAAGAGGTGTGACGTCCTGTGGGAAAACAGAAAATACAGAGAAACACAATAGTAGCATTGTATTGTTGGATCATATATATATAATAATATTGTTGTAGTAATAGTCTACATATTATTTTTTACGACTACTACTAACTAGTAGTACCCATCATCTCTCATTGCTCTTTCTACAACAACAAAAACAAAAACACGCAATATGATTTGATTGTTACTATTCTATGATTATGTTACAGAAGACAATTATAAAATAAAAATGAAACAAAAGTAATTATTGTTAAAAAGGTAGTACGGAAGCTGTAAAAAAATATTGTACATATATCATGTCGTAATGATAAGATTACGTTATATATGTTTGTTTACTTTATTATTAGGAAGAGACGCGCTCCTTTCGTTTAAAGTTACGTGTATTAGAGCAAATTAGTTTTTTGTTTAATAAAATAAATAAACAGGATAAATTGAGCCAACGAACAATGATTACAAGAGGCCAATAAAATGATATCGTAATCTGCTGAGGGATTTTTAATCATTAATCAATCGGGGTTATATTATATATGGATTAATTAATGAGAAATCGTTTTGAAGGTTATCAGTTTCCTCTCGCCGCGATATTTTTATATCGAATTTTTAGTTTCATTTGACCTTACTGGTAGTAGTAATATAAAATTTGTTGAAATAATATATTCCTTTGTAACTATTCTTGAGATTGAAAGACAGTAGCGGACAAGATGTGATGTTAGAAAAAAGGGAAAGAAAATTGTAAAGGTTTTTGTGAGTAAAGAAAAAGAAATGACACTTGCATGCTCAATTAAAGTTTTTTGTCATGCGTTCTACAGTATTAGAGTATTACATGGTAAATTTTGAATTATGTGGGCCACACCTTGTTATTTAAATGTGCAATTATTGTTGTGAACATTAAAATTACGGTAATTGATTACCATGATCCTTTAGTGCACTAGCTTGACAAGAAGATCAACTCCATTCATTGAAATTTGTTACTTTTTTGCTAGGAAAGAAATTATCATACAGAAAGCGTGTATATATTCAAAATTATCTACATTTTTACGTACAATTTACAAAGCACTTTATGTTCAGCCATAATATTTATGCTATTTGTGTAAAGCATGCATGCATCATCATCCTCCTCATGCAGCTAACAACCATTGACCGTCAGTAGCAGCAGCACCACCACAAATTGCAAATTGTGTGAAAAATGATTACAAGATGTTGGTGATGACACTCATATTATGTACGGTTTAAAAAACCAATGCATGACATGAAGACTAAAATATTACATATTGCGAATAGATTCGCGTAGGTATTTTCAAAAGAATCTGTACATACCTTCAACAGCAACCTCCACATCGTCTAAAGCGCTGTGTACGTTGTTCAGCGAGAAGTGAGCAGTTTTACCAACCGGAGTAGCTGCCAAACTTGGTCCCGTTACCACAACCTGACCAGGGTCTGCTGACACTGTGGCGACGAATGGGGAACCTGCATCGTCATCATGAAGAAAAATGGCATTTGCCAAGTCATATACAAAAGTTAGTTTATTATTATGCTTGACTGTGTGTTATGTTATTGCTTCTACAAAGGTGGTGGTGGCGGTAGGTAGCAAAAAACCACCGTAATTACAAATACGAACCAATACATGAAATGACCGGTTTCATTCAAGCACGGAAATAACCATTAACCCGCTTGATTTTTCGCTAGTCTTGCTACAAGAGCCACAAAAATTCTTGAAAAAATTTGCAAAGAATTATTATAATATTATTCTATGTACTGACCCGGAACAGGTTCTTTGTTGAATGTTACAGTGACCGTGTGATCCACGGGCTCCAATGGCACGAAAGAGACGTTGAAGCGTGCGCCCCCTAATAATAATAATTAGAAAATAATGTAATTTAAAACGTCATTGGCTGTCATGCAGAAATTATTCGCATCTGTTGTTTAATTCAGCGAAAATAATACCTTGAGGATGCACTTGTGTAGGCACATTTCTTCCTTTGGCTCATGAAGGAAAAGGATGCGATCGGTATTTGACAAGGAATTGTTACACACTGCTAAAAGCAAGCATTCAACTACTCTGAGTAGTTTATTTGACCGACGCAACTAGGCATTTTTATATCTTACCTTTGAACTGTGATGTTTGCCCAACAACACCTGGAGTCACGTCAAGAACCCGAATTAGCGAAGAGTTGTACACTTTTGCCACAGAAGACATTCGCCTTCCGGCAACGACAACATCAACAAAATGTGTGCCGACTTCTGACGGAGTAAATTCTAATACAAACTGGCCACTTCCTTCTTCTAAAAGTCTGTATGAAATTGGCTTTCTGCTTGGATCTAAGGGGTTTACACATTCAAAAGTATGCTTAGGTGAGCAAACGAAAAATTGGAAAGCAACGCACCCAATCAGCTACATACATTTCGGTGTTGATGCTTTAATGTTCATGATTAATTGATTTTGATTAAAAAGCAAAATGTTTTTTGCACGCAATTTATCTAAATAACTTACTTAGAGCACTGACGTCCACAGCCTCTCGAGTGAAGCCGGGAGCATTAATCTCAAAAACGGCATTTTTTCCAAAGCGAACGTGACGAACGGGATCCCCGCGGATCATCATCACGTCACTTGACTCTTGCTGGCGTGCAGAATCCATGATTGAATCTGTTAGGCCATCTGCTTTCTCTGAAACGTTTACGCGCCACGGGCTTCCTACAAATACAGGATAAGAAACGCACATTTATGTAAATTTCATTTTTACACTCAATTTACTTGTAAACAGTATTTGTTTGTGTTGGAGACTTTATTTGTCAAAAGATTATAATATTGTGCCATAAAATAAACAACAAAAACATTTTAGTCCACTTGACTTATTTTCTACGCACGAAAGCTGATTTTGTTTAAAATATACCTATATTGGAATAAGGAAAAGTGTATTATTAATAGATTCTCTCTCGTCGAAAGTCAACATCGTATATATGCAAATGATACAACATCCGTAAATAATTATCCCGTCATTACGATGATGAAAATGAACAAAGCAGAGGATCATCATACACTTTGCCTACAAAGTGTGGATATTATTATTATGATAAATTACAGTAGACGGTCGGTCGGACAGGATGCTTTGAAACACATTGCAAGCTAGTCAAAAGGAAAAATGCCATAGTGGGACAGCGAAAGATAACGGGACATTTTTCTTGGCCACTACTACTACCAACCAACGCGATGCTATTAACTATAAAGTTTGTTGCATACCTAAACTATGCTCGAATACTTGCATGGTCATTCGACTAGCCTAATATACAACTTCATAAATGGCCGGTGATGGGAAAAAGAAGATATATCTTGCATCTCTCTCTCTCTGTGTCTTTCTGTATTGTTTGCAAATACTTTTTCGATACCTGTGCAAATGAAAAGTTGAAGAATATGACCAAACGAACTTTCCTAAGAATGAATATATAGCCCAGTGCCATTTAATCAAAGTATCATTTCTATCAAGGATCCAACCTGAATTCCAATCTACTGCTCACTGTCCACCTATGCATACCAATACCAATTCATTATGACAAATGTTTTTGCTAATCTAACAAGATTTTTCGTAGTGCATGCACCTTTCAAAAATACTTTTCTTTTCCTTCCTCGAAAAAGGCGTAATATTTTCAACGATGAGTATCACATGAAGTCAGTGTAAATACCATTTTATGACACCACTCTTCTCTTCTCCTCTTTGTCCTTATGCCTGCAGCTCAGGGCTTTTTTGAAGAGGGCAAATATTTATTATCTTCTTACATTTTCCTCAGCGTATTGAATTGACTGCATATCTGACGTTCATTATCTCTGATTGTTGGCTTCCAAAAATGGTCATTTTTGAGACGCGAGATATTTTGATATTCTGATCTTTTCTCTTCTCCCATTGTTCATACCAATTTACATATTGTCAATACCCTTTTTGCTACTTTCTATACAACTTGAAGAAATGTGTACGCCCCGTAACAAATGCTATACAAAGATTGTTACATGCGTGCCAATGATGCACTATCATTCATTACTACTACTAAGATTTTTGTGCTGTGCTAAATAAAGAAAATCAGCTTGTGGTTCCGACGCCGTCATCGTCGTCTCCTTCCCAAGGCTTTTACAACAAGCTCTCTCCCACGGGCCTGATCAGAGTAATAAAATATCACAGAATATCTAAAAATGAGCCATCAGATTCCCATGTTTACTATCATTAATGAATACAACACAGCCAAAGAAATCCTCCTACTTTGCTGTACACCTACTTTCTGCGCGAATACACACACGCATTTTATATACGTAGTTGATTGTGCTAGCATGGTCATTTTCAGGAGGAACACAGAGAAAGAATGGGAATCATTGTAAAAAGCCAGGAAAAGGATCTCTCTCCCTCAGTCTCTACCTCTTGTCATACTTACGCTTAGCCTTTTTTACTAGCAATTCATCTTCATAATAGTAAGCACTGTGCAAAGATAGAATCATTATTAACACTGCATACACTGTATAAAAAATGAGCTTGTTTCAAAATTCTTACATAGTGTACATATACTAACATTCTGTTATGTGAAGCGGTTCGTGTTGAGGAGTATTAAACCAGAGTTCATACTATTCTTTATAGATATTATTCTTGCAAATCAACTTGTTCTTTGTATTTTATATACAAGTGCTGTTACAGGTGGCGGTAGCTTATATGCATACTACTGATCTGGCAATATTGTATAGTTTAAAAATCAACTTGTATTCATCATCAACATCTATTCAGCAGCCTTTTTTTCATTACTTTCAACCAACAAAGAACAACCGTACTGATAAGACTACTACTACTATTGCTACTTGCCAGTTGCAACAACTTTTATATACCCTCACAATTTGCACACAAAAGAGTTTTAAAAGACTGTTTTGCAGGAAACCTTCCTTCAGCCTGACCATCATTATTTTTTCAAGTACGCGTTGCGTAATCAATGAGTAGAAAAATACGCTGTAGTATTTCGAAAATGAACCGACTATAAAAACGTTATTTTCTTCTATAATTGTAATATTTAGGTTAAAAAATGATAACTATAAAAAATATACATACATAATAAATATTTTCATGTAGTAGGTAGGTATATTATTGTATAATCTAAGCTGCATCTTCGTTTTGCTCAACAAAATATCTAAAAAAATTATGGTTTTACCTTAGGAAAAACCTGCGCAATTTTCAAGTACAATGATCGCCACCATCAAACATTAGTTCAGAAAGCATGCACAACTTTTTTTTACATACAAGATAGATCTTCTCATTTCTTCCCGCAGCAATATACGGAAACTTCTCATTACATTTTGCTTACTGTATTATGCGATAAACATAGTAATTGGCCAGAGGAGAGAAGCTTGTATAACGAAATAATAATGGACAAAGAGAAAACTGAAGCTCACAGTAAAAAAAGCAACAACTTCAACAGCAATAACGTAAACGTAAAGTTTATTCCGTACGACAGGCAATTGCAACTGTCTGTCTATAAACTTTTTTTTTCATTTGATGATGAGTACGCAGACTAGACTATAAAGACAGCGGTCGAAACAGCGCACTGTTTGGTGCGTGCTTTGCAGGTGTCTCAAGATGAAA
Source organism: Sinhomidia bicolor (assembly GCA_027743785.1). NCBI lineage: Eukaryota > Metazoa > Arthropoda > Collembola > Entomobryomorpha > Entomobryidae > Sinhomidia > Sinhomidia bicolor. The sequence continues at coordinate 9,529 of JAHZMT010001558.1, forward strand.
GGGAGAGAAATAACAAGCAAGAAAATAAAACGAAAAAGTTCATTACTGCTATTTTGTACATACATAAAAAAGGAAACTAAAAAATACTCATGATTTTCACTTAAAATCCCATCACACGCTTGCTTAAGTAATTTTATTGCTAGACATTTGCGAAAAAAGTAATTTTTGCTACTTGTTCAATATAATCTTGATTCACAAGCTGCAAAAGGGAAATTCCACTTGTCCGTGGGCATGATTCACGAAATGAAAGTGTTGATGATGACTGATCACGTGAGAACGGATAAACATGAGTTAGTGTCTTCTGTACTCTCTCAGTCGGTACAAACGCGACATGAGCATTTGCCCATCAGACTAGAATTTATATACATACAAAGTTTGTCAGACCAACTTGTACAGATAGTAATCTAATGTAATCCTTAGACAAGTTGCAAGTAGGTACAGTAACTTCTTTTTAGACACACAAGCACACATAATAATGTGGGAAATGGAATTTTAAAAGCGCTCAATAACAATATATTATTTTATTGTGAAATATTACCAAGTATAGGAAAAGAATATTATTCTAACGAGAAAACATTTTATTTTATTCTGATTACATTAGACGGCTTGTTGAGCAAGTGGAATTCAATGGGCTCGCATAATACAGCATGATCATGATTTTACAGAAGATCACACACAACAGCCAATAATTTACTCTCAGGAAAAAGACAGTCAGCCATGCATGAACTTAAAAAGATACAAAAGCAATAAAAATTGTATGTACATTATCTACATATTATATAGGTAATAGAAGAAGCGGTGAGCATACTACAAGTGAAAACAAGATAACAAGCGACGTCCGCACATACAGACAGACGCATGGAGTATGGCAGACGTGACAAGTTGTGTAGTGTGCAATAATAAAACAAAATCGAGAAAAATATAATCCTGTTGAGTCTTTGAAGGAATCTTTCAATAATAATAATAACAATAATAATAACGCACGCGTTCTTTCTTTTACTTTGTTAAAATTGCAGTAATGAATTTTTGTCTAGCACAAAAGATTAAACACCAACGCATTAGCATTTGCGTCCGTCAACAGACAAAACAAAACACTTTTTATAGTCACTACTTCATTATTCTTACGAATGAAAACTTGCAGTACATTATTATAATACTATATACTACCACTCATTATTACGTTCATGCTCATTGAACACACATGTTAAAATAGCTTTCATTTTGTTGAACGATAACTTGTCTACAATATCTACAATCACTTCATAGGATAAGGTTAGTAACGGAAAGGTAAATACTAACGTATAAACTTATATATAAAGTTTGAGCTGTTAAGGTCAACTTTTTACTAGGCATAGACAATAATAATAATTCACATTATTGGATTGATGAAAATGTATTATACTAAGCGTGAGCACACGCGTAATGCATTGTATTGTTACAAGTGATGACGCACAATGTAACTTAAAATTATTCGCCAATTAGTTTCTTGTGGTTGTGATTATTACTTTTAAAATGTACCATCTTCAGGCTTTCATTTATTTGCTTATAGAAAGAGATGATTATTTTAAGTGAATACAGCTTTTTTGTTGTAAATTAGAGAGATGAGATGGCTTTAAAAAAACAAATACTACATCAAAGACTCTATATAGGATATGTATTGGTATCCTACTGTAGTGGGTTAGTTAAATAATATTATCAACATAATATGACATGAGTGGAACCATTTTATTGTAACAAGGCTATCACTGAGGAAAAGATGTATGATAAAATTCTATGATGATTATTACAGGGATCTAAAATTATACTTCAATTATTAGATTGGGATCAGATCACTAGCAGAAATACCTAATCATCACAAAGTAATATATATTTTCCTGCCAATTTACAATCAAGAGCATAAAGAAATACTACTGTTGTGCTTTGTACTGCAGTCAAAGAAAGTTGCCCAACCCAAAAGTTTTATGCCTTGGGATGAAACAAGTCACGAGGCATGTCTTTACTAAAATATATGACATGCACATTATTATCATCGTAATAGCCAGTCTAAGTTTCGCATAGTATTGAAATCAAAAGCTATCAAATTTCTTCCACAGTGAATTTAATTTCCTTTGCAAGGACAACTTGTAATTTTCTATAGAGAGTAGTTTGTTGTAGTTGTTTGCAGAAGCGAAAACAAAGTTTACATCCCGTGGCAAAAAACCAGACATTATAAACCATTCATGTTCTACATGTACCCAACTTACATGGAGGTAGAGGGTAGACGCTTGGACAATAAATTGCAAAATTATTGGCATTTATCATGATAATCAAACTAAAATTTACCAAGTAAATTGGCTTCTGAACATTTACAAAACAAACAAAACTACTCCCAACAATAATGGCTAAAAATAACGCAGTGCAGTTGTACTGACAGTTTGCACAAATGTTTATATAATGCATGTGCTGTATTTCATTCTAAAATATTTATAATAACGACTGAAGTTAATACTACTTATTTTGCACCACATTGTTTTGCTACCTTTTGAATAAGACTTTAAACTTCTCAGATTCTTTAAACAAGAATTCTTTTTGCAAGGTTATGAGGTTACAATTATCATAATGACAAGAAATGTGCAAAAAAAGTTTTCATATCTTGGCATCACTGTTGAGCTTGTCAGAGCCGCACACCTCGGTAGCGGAACTGAAATGTGAAGATGAACGAGAAGACGAAGAATGAACAGGCCATAGGTATATTTTGCATTCATTCACCACAATAATAATGGCAGTGTGTATCCCAACCCAATCCCAACAAACAAACACTAACGTACTTACAAAGTTGTTCAACAGGTCTCTGTATGTCAATATAAGCCCTTATACTTAAACCGATTCTTAACACTAGTGAGCGTACATTTGCACATGCACCCATCCTTACAACAGCTTGATACAGGTTCTTCATAATAATCCTCTCTTATGCTTTCCTTAACAGTATATTATTTTATAGTGGCTCTGTTGTAGATAGGTAGTAATCATAAAGCTAACTACGCGCTTACTCTGACAGCTTCTTCGCCTTTACCTTGGCTCTTTATTTATTTAACCTATGCATTTTATTATCTTTAATACTTGAGATGAGAGAGAGAGGACGAAACACGTTTTCATACATTACCTTATAAATAAGAAAATACGCGACACCAATGCATTCAAGTTTTACTATTATAATCACTGCAACTACTACTACTGCGAGATGATATGCCTCTAAATGCCATTTTGGTTTTACGATGAGACGAACAAGAACAAGGAGACCCCATTCTTGTCTCTACGCTGTGCTTGAGCATTTCTATTCCCTTTTCAAAAATCTTTTCCTTGCTTATTATTATTATCATCATTATTATTATTTGCTTACAATACAGTTTAGCAATACGAGTCAACCCATTCGTTTGTTGCTCGCAGCGAAGAAGAGAAAGAACTTTCTATTGACTTCTCTCAAGTGATATGAATGAGTCACTTGTCACAAAGAGATGGGTACACGATGGTGCAGCTACATACGTGCGACAAGGGAGAAAAAATCTTTGCAGCGCTACACACGTTACTGCTGTGCTTATCTCAACTAACTTCGCTTACCTCACCACACACTACTGACAGACAGCAAGAAACAGCTATATAACCCCTTTACTTGCCTGCGTGTATGACAATGCTAAATTTACCACACACACAAATTATCTGACTGCTGACTGTGCAAAAAAGTGCAAAAGCCAAAAAGCCATAGGAAATACGAAAGAAGACTGTTACTATCATGAATGACGATGATAAGATTAAGACTTTTGCACATTAACAATGCATAAATACCACTGTCACTAAAATCAAGTCTGAAGTATTTATGTCTTAATGTCTCATATACCAAATGCATGGAGTCACTTTGTTTCATTCATGTGTCTATTATAAAAGTTTGAAATACAGCATTTGTACAGACTACATATACTATATGCTCGCATTTCTTTGTTTACGAGCCCAGGTTAATTTTATTTTCAAACGCACCATCACAAGAAAAAAAACAACAACATTATTACTACTTAGCACGGCAGCAGCACCAACATCATCATCATCGTCGTCGTCATTGTTTAGATTATTGTTTTCAAGGTGTTACTTCATGCAAGCAAAAGGGCTCTACATTTTGAAAGATAATGTGTCAAGTTTGTACAAAAAATACAGTTGTCTGCCATGCCATACTATTACTACTGCAGTTACTACTACTGTTGCTATTCATCAAGGTTTTTTTGTACTTTCGACAGGAAAAGTGGGTTGAGTCGAGAATGAATCAAATTCTGATATGTGTTATTGCCGACTATTATAGAGTTTAGCAAGCATGTAGCCGTTGGTGTCTGTTGTTATTGTTAATGCACATTACGATTTTTTTGCATTTGTTTTCACCTTTCAAGAATTGAGAAAAGAAGAGTGATTTTTGCGAATAGAATGAAATTGAAAAATGCAAGTGAGCTAAGACGTGAACATTAAATTGTCGAAAGGGTTCAATGCTGTTGAATGACTGTACTTTTGCTCATCTCCCATCATTATTATCATGATCATCATCATCCATATCGGTACCCTTTCTGACTTTAATAAAAATTATAACAAGAACATATAATGTAGTTGAAGAGCACAGAGTATCAAAATGTGAGATTATTATGAATGATGATGACTTCCATTATAATTATTTTTATTATTGCGAAAAAAAACTTTTCATTTTTGGTTATGCTTCCTTTACTTCCTTTTTATGCTTTTCATCTTTCTACATGCAAAGATTCATTTTTTTGTACATTTTTATGATTATTGTAATATGCAGTCAGTGAAAATAATGTATGGGCTCAATGTCTGAGAATTTTTAAGAAATGGGCATATAATTTACATACAGGTTGATCGCTTCTTTTTTTCTGTTATCTATTGAGAGCTGTTGTAAAAGCTCATTTCAATTGAGTTAAAGAACAACTATAAAAATTTACAGTAATTTTTAAAACAATGTTTGCTAACTTTGGCATGTAAAACAACATTTTTATTGATGAACACCCATAAAAATATCATGACATTTCTACATTAGTAAAAAAACAATGCAAAGCTAATCGCATCATAAATTTAATAAAAGACTTTAAGATTCACTTTCCGCCCCAGATCCCTCAAAGGGGAGACTTTTATCATGCATAGTTAACTACAGAAAGGGTAATTTCACAACCAATTTAAATAGTTACATTTTAAACTACTTAAAAATTACTGTTAGTGTTGCTAAAAATATGTTTTTCTTAGGATTTAAAAGACACCTAGACATAATTTCATGCATAAAGTAGTATTTGCCATTTTTCTTCATAACAATAATAATAAACCGAACAGTCGGAATGTTCTAAAGTAGCGAAGACGTCAATATATAAGCTCAAGATAAGCTTTCGATAAGCTCAAGATAAGCTTATGAT
>JAHZMT010001559.1:0-11955 GCA_027743785.1 Sinhomidia bicolor
ACCGATACCGATGTAAAGTTCAAACGTCTCAATCGTCAACTCACAAAAGAGATGAAGAGTACTGGAAAAAATTGTCTGGCTGTTTAATGATTGTGAGATGTCTTTTGCTTAAGAAAATTGATCCAAGAAAATGGAGCAGCCTGCTAGAAATGGAAACGAATTGGGACAGGTGGTCACAGTATGTGAGATATTTTATGTAGCCATTTACACCTGCTGCAAACAATTTACTCACAGTGATGATCTTTCACTTTAGACTTTCTCTACTAAAATTGTGCATATTACAGATCCTCCCTTTACTCTCCAGCTAAACTGATTGAAGAATGGATTCGCAATGAATACAACTTATCTGAATTAGAGTATCCATCCTCGGAAATACTCAAAGTACAAGCCATTCTTGACATAAATGCTTACGAGGTTCAACTGTCCGAGTCTGAAACCAACATTCAAGCCGCTTACCAAATTGCAAGCTTAGCAGAACATAACTGTACTCCAAACATTCATAAATCTACATGTGGTAAGTGAAAGCAATTATTGTTAGTGCACGAGAAAACAATAAATTAACTTGTCTCCACATTAGTTACCTTCACCTTTCACATTTCTTTCAGGTGACAGTTTGGAATTAACCTTCCGAGCAGCAACAGACATTCCAAAAGGGGCTCATATATCAACCACCTACTGTGACGTCTTATGGCCGACATGGCATCGCCAGCAGTATCTTCAGTGGTCTAAATTTTTCACTTGCTCATGTGAAAGGTGTCAGTCTGTGACAGAACTTGACTCACATTTAGCCAGTTTTGTATGCATTATGTGCTACAATGCCAAACAAACGATGGCGTTTGCAATTCCTGTTTGCAAGGAGTATGACAATTGGGCGAACGTTTTGAAAGAGTACGTCTGTACTGTGTGCAATGCACGATTTCCGTCGTTAGAATGTCAAATGACTTTTCGAAAAGCAGAAGAAGAGCTTGCAGAACTTGATAAATACGCATCATTGGAGATTGTACCTATTTTTGAGGTGAATTGAAACGCGTTCTCATCATCGCATATATTAAAAATTGCGTGTCATGTTTGTTGATAAATGTACTTAATTTACATTAAGACTTTTAACATTTTTCATCAGCAATGGCTAAATAAATGGACAGTCATGGAACAGATTGTAGATGCTTTCGAGACGTGCGAAGAAAACAAGAATGACACAAGTGGAACCAATGAGTCAAACCAGATGGGAATTCCTGAGCGAAGGAAAACAGAAACTTGTTATGCAAGAACAACGCTCTTGTTACACCCGCAAAATAGTCTGGTGTTGGATGCCTGCCATACGCTGTTTCTATTATATCCTAATGAAAACACTACTTTGTGGCAATTGAAGCGTAAAGAGTGTTTTGGAACACATCTACTCAAAGCAACCAAACCACTCTTTGCAGGTTGTTCCAACAAGTCTCATTGATCTTTTTCCACCAAAGTACCATGCATGATGCTATGAGCTAGAGTTGTTTTTGAACCATGAAAGCTGATACTTTAAAGACTTGTAATATGGGTTGGAACTCAGTTATACATACTTGATTCACAATATATACGTAATTTCCACTGCATTGTTTTATAGGTATTTCCAAGTTTCGTGGAACAATTTCTTATGAGTTGGCAATGACAAAAGCAGCCCTGCTAGTTAATCAATTAGAACAAAATGGACTGACGGATAATTTACACCATTTGGCAGAGGTTTGCCTTCTTTTTTCGTTACATAATTTGTTTCTGTCTTTCATGTCTAAAAAGTTTTACAACAACAACTGTAGATAAAATGTTTCATTCAGCGAATTAAATTCGGCTATGAAAACAAAGTGCATCGTTCGCGTTACAGCAACCTGATGAGTATAGAGCTACGTCACCACTAATATACCTTAACATCCACGTGTATGTCTACTACTTAACATCAACAAACTTTTTAGGTGTGTAACAAATATTCTTCATTTTACAGGAATCCTTGCAATTACTGAGTGAATCTCTCGAGCTGCTAAAGTATGAGTCTTTGGATCAACCTGAAGGCAAACTTGCGAAAAATGGAGCTAGTCAATTACAGCAACTGGCATCATTTTTTTCGGAACTTTTCCCAACATTAACACGTTTTATCTAATTACATTAATATGTCTGAAGACTCTGGTTTTGTACACATAAATACAGCAAAATAAGTCGATTAATTAAATAAGCCAAAGGGTAGAAAATGAAAGTGAAATCTTTTTCAAAGACGAGAGTAAAAGTAAATTTACTAGACACGTTCGGATTTTGCGGAAAAGTATAACACTTTTCTATTACTGTTAATAATAAAATTAAGAACATCTTACCGGAAACTTTCAAGTAACGCATCATATCTGCCACCAGCGGCAATAACATCTACTGTTATTTTGTTTTTCCTTCTTCGAAGGTGACAAACAACTTGAAACAGGAGACCAGTATAAATATGACTTCCAAATACCATTGTAGGTATTATTGCCAATCCGCACTACAATCAGAATAAAACAAAAAATTCCAATGTATAAACACATGATAAAATTAAACTACAAAATCAAAATAATTTTTATTTCCTTTTGTTGTATACATGCATTTCACTAATTGTACCTTTAATCCTAAATGCTCGATATTATTCTTGAGAATTTCTAGTTCGTGTAGACCAGCTTTTATTAAAGAGGCTGCTTCACTTTTTCGCTTTGTAATGCTCTTCAGAATGTTTGAAACTTTTGGTAACGATCCCTCTACTTCCATCAAATCAAACAGCATGGTAATAAAATGTTCAGGCAGTCCGCGGCTACACAGGTACGTTTGAATTTGGGACTTTGAACTAGTACTGTCCACCTGCATTGTAATTAGGTAAACATTAAATATACAAAATCTAATTTTCAAACCATAACCATACAGTACACGTAAAATATATGTAATCAGATACGTACCTTAATTTCCGAAAGCGTTTTCTTTATTGATTCGTGATACTTTGTGTCTATGCAGTGATGAATTAGTAGCCCTTCTAACAACTTGGTATGTCCTAATCGAATGGTGCATGATTTATTTCTCAGCCAAGGTAATTCTTGGATCACCTCTAAAGCGATTGAAATGATTTCTGCATCTGCTATTAAACTTCCTGTAAAATTAACGTAAACGCTGCATTAGAATCTTTATTATAAGGGGTTATCAAAACATACGAATAATTAACCACTAACCTGGCGTACAATCCACAATGTCAAAAGCACATTCAACAAGCTCTCTTGGATGTAGTCCACATATTTTTCTCTCCCGAAATACTTTTTCGATAGAGTACCGTTTCATGTGAGTTACACCGTGACGGCCAACGTACCTAGCAAAGGGCACCCTTAAATCATGCGGAAGAGAAACAATATTCCCACTATGACACATCATATTGACGGCCGTGTCACTATCTCCATAAAATTCTGACTTTGGCATTAGAATAGGTGTAGGTATCTCAATGCCACCGTGTTTGTCAAAAATTTTTTGTACTGTGAGTTTCAGTTTATGCAAAAAGTGGTAGCATTTTAAGTAGTTTCCAGTTGTGGGAAATCTAGTATTTTCCATATCAAACGTAAAATTCTCCACTGGGGTTACTTTTTGAAGAAAACAGGATGCAATAAGAAACTTGTAGGCCTTGCTCTGAGAGTTTTTGAGTGTTCGTGAGAAAATATCGCGCAGTTCTGCTTCTTCAAGATGTGGAGGAGGCAAATAGTCAGATTGTAAAAGTTCTAACGATGTGGGACGACAGGCAGGATCGTGGTTTAGAAGCCACCTTTAAAATTTAAAAAAAAATTACTAATATTCATTTATCTGCAGCCTTAACTTGTAATATAAAATGACAACACATACCTACTCATGTGAGTAATTTGCGGCATTAAATGCTCGTCAAAATCTTTCGGGAAAAGAATATCAGACTGTCGCAAAGCTGTTATTACTCTGACTCGTTCCATGGCCGTGGGCAATGGACGGTAAAACATTTCAAATAATATTATTCCAAGACTGTAAATATCCACTTTCTGTGTAATAAAAACAATTCTTAGTTTAAAGTTTCAATGTAGGCACTTTATCTAATATATGTCTGAATATATAGTATCTGTTATCAACTTACTTGATTGTAAGAAACTTTTGTGGCTTTAGTTATTAGTTCAGGGGCGACGTAAAGGGCAGTACCAACTTGTCCCGTCTGAGATTCGTCAGGAAAGTCTACTGATTGTGGATCTTCTTGCCTTTCTTGTATCAGATCACCCACAGTTAATCTATTATTCATTAAAAAATTGTACGTTTTCTTATACAAAGAGAAATTGTTTGGAGAAAATTTGATCATAAAAAATAAAACTTTTTCATGGCCTACTTGGGTAAAATGCTAGATGTTGCCAGACCAAAGTCACCTGCAAAGTAAAAGAAAAATTAAATGAATAATTTGGTCACGAAGGGTGCAAATGCTGGCTTTAAAAAAATTCCTACTACACTGTACCTATTTTCACATGATCGTGAGAATCCAAAAATATATTGACAGCTGCAGCAGAAAAAAATTTGCACATTAAAACAGTTTATCATTACAATGCAAAATACAACAAAGAAATCTAAAAAAAACTGATACTTGTTTCCTTACGTTTTAAATCTCTATGAATCATTCCCTGCTGGTGAATGTGGACAAGACCCTCAACAATTTCGCGAAACAATCTCCAAGCTCGATCAGTGTCTTCATAAAGGTTGTCGTCGATAGCCGTCCTGAGTAAACAAAATACATACGTATAATATCATGATTTGTTTTTTTTTTCGTCCAAATATGAAAACATTAATATTTTGTGACCTACCGTAATGTACTTTTTTCACAAAATTCCATTTGTATATACATATACTGAATTTCACGTTGAAATTGCAAACAGTCAGGAGATGCTTTGTCACTTTTATTATGCATACTATGGCTGAGCTCCACATTAAAGCGTTTCGATCTCGAAGATTCTTCGGCAGTGTCGTCAGTTTCACTAGCCCCATTTCTCCCTGAGCCATTATCACTTTCAAATATCACAGCTTCAGAGTCGTCGTTTGTTAGTCGACTAAAACGAATTTTCACATAAAGACCTGTTAATGTTCATATTTTTTTCTTTTGTAACTAATTATGGAGTTCATTTTGAGTTGTTTGAGTCTTTACAGAAATGAGGTTCCAAATAAATCGACCTCATCGGAACTATCCTCAGAATCATCAGCATCATCCCCATCATTGGCAATGGATATACTCCATTCGGAATCCTTCATGGGAGGAGCCAAATCTTCAATGTTGTCAAACATACTCAGCTAAAAAATTAATAGTAATTTTACTAACTAATTATTTGCAATCAGCAAAAAATATTATTCTTACATACACTGTTCTGGTTAAGTTTGACTTTTTTATCCAACTGAAATCTAACACTTGGTTCACGTATAGCTTTCTTGTCTGGGGAAGTTGCCTCCGTAGACATTGTCTCAGTTGACGTTTCCGTCGTGTCGTCTTCCTCAACTGTTTCTATCCAGGAGTTAAAATACCGAACTACATTTTCATGGTTTAGCTGAGAAAGTAATTTAACTTCCCGAGTAATCTTCTTGTTCAGTTGTTTATTCCGGGGATTCAATTTGATTCGTTTGAGGGCGTATATTCTACTATCAAGTTTATTTCTAACCTGAAAATTATCGAGTAGTATTAGATGTTTCGGTTTCGACTACTTTTTAGCATTACTGCTCACTTATACATACATAAGTATCGTTATATTCTTCTTTGACTAAGCTGTAGCTTACTTTAAGTACATCGCCAAAACCACCTTTGCCAAGCCATTCCAAAACCTGGAACTCATTATGAAGTCTGGAATGTAATGAAAATGGAATCGTTGAAGCTATTCTAGGTGGAAGTACTGGATCTGCATCATCATTGCTTCCTTCGTCTTCCTGTTGAAAAAAATTTACAATTTTTTGTAATTTTGAGTAAACAAGTACGCAAATACGTAGGTATGTAAATATGTAATTCTACCTTTGGGGGCTCTGGTAAGCCTGTGAGCTGAATATTGGGACCCTTTTTGATTGACATTTTCAAAAATGGATGTTCCAGTAGCTCGGCAGCTGTTCCACGGTTATTTTCTAAGGTGCTCAGGCATCTAGAAGAATATACAGTCAATGCTTACTCACATGGTTATTTTGACTCATTTACTGAATAGGACAAAACTTGACAAACTATAATCTAACTTTTTTAAAAAGTCTTGTAATTCATCAGGTATGGTTTGAGGTATCTCTGGTCCTTCTACATATTTTCCTTTAAGCAGACTAAGAATGATTAATCCTAGTCTATAAATATCTCCCTTCTTTCCCCCTCGTCCAATTGACGGTGGAAACATATCGTCCATTGAAGCAGTGGGATCAACAAGCTTATATAGCTCGTATGCTTTTCGCTCAATTCCATAATCACATAGTTTAACTTGATCTAGTTAAATAAAAAACGCACAAAGTAAGTTTTCAACTAACGGCATTTTAAACAGTGCTGAACTTTACAAAGTTACCTCCAACATCCAAGAAAATACTTGTATCTCGTAAAGAGCGATGAGCTATATTATTGTCATGTAAGAATTTCAGCGCTTCCAAAACTCCATTTGTTACGTGCCTCAACAGAGGTAATGCCATACTACACAACTGTTGTGGGTCCTGCAAGTAGGACTTGACAGTGTGTCCTCGAACAAACTCCTCAACCAAGTACAAATAAACAACTCCGGATTCATCAGCTGCCGGGTAAATTTTCATCCCGTAATATAAAATTGTGTTGGAATGCTCAAGCTTTTGCATAAAGTTAGACTCGGTTTCAAGACTTTGAAGCTACAACATGAAGTTTAACAAATATTTAAATAGAGAATGGACGGTAACGATGATAAATGCATTTTATTTTACATTACATACTTGTTTAATCAGCCCCTCAGTGGTTAATGTATCACTGCTAGTCTCTACAGGCTTTCCTTTACGATCAACAGGTAACGCATATCTCCACTCATAAATGGCAACTAGCGATCCACTTTTTGATATTCCTGCATAAACCGTACTGCCACGACTACTACGCCCTTTATTGGACACAAGATTGGAAAATTAACGCTAAACTTTAAGTTGCATTGCTTTAAATCATCAGATGCTTTACCTATAACTTCCCCCTTGTAGTAGTACTGCACTGACTTTCCACTTACAAACTCCAACATAACTAAATCAGATCCTTCAGATAACGAAGAATCGCTGCCTTCAGAGTTGCTTCTTCTTCTCCTGCAAGAAATTGATCTTCTTTTCCTTCGTCCTCCCACAATAGACGGTCTCACACCTCCTGAAAACGAGTCCGATTTTGTGGGAGAAGACTCCAAATTTTCATACGAATTTGCTTCACTTTGATGATTCCTCCACAATTCTCGTCTTCGCCTTTGCTCTTCTTTCATTTCTTCTTGCTTTCTAAGTATTTCTTCTTTTATCGCAAGTCTCTAGAATAGCGCAAAGAAACCATTTGTATTTGCCATATTTGTCATTGTTAACATCATTGCAATAATTGGAGTTTGTATCAGCCATATAATAGTATATTTCTCACCTCTCTCTCCTTAAACATCATTTGCATCTGCAAATTGCGTTCTTGAAGCAATTTATTCCGCATTACCATTTCATCGTGAAAACTTCCGGTTGGTTTCTTTTGATGAGCGTACAAAAACTCCTATACAATTCAGAAATTTAAAGTATGTAAACAAGTAGCTAGATAAAAAAATTGTGCAAATCTAAAAAAAAAGTAATTTACCTCTGCCAGCAACAGCACCGGGTACATCATTACTTCTCCAATATTTTCTTCAGCTTTCTTTTTTAATTCTGTAGTAAGCTCCTGGATTTCTTGAGCAGAAAGACCCTTGCACTCCTGTATGGTCATTTTAGGAATTCTGCACAAATTTAAATGTTAAATTTGTTACAAAGTTATATTGAATACTTGCCAGTCATTTACGTGAATGTGCAAATACAAATGAGAAAAGTTATTAATGTTAATTAATGCTGGTTGCATACACTTTAGGATACATTGGAGGAAACGCGACATGAAGTTTCACGAACGTGATGTTTTCCAAGGGAGCTCCACCACCACTACTCCCTCGTTGAGGATATAAACTGATGGTAAACTGAGGAATGCCCGATTCCACCTCCTCGACATCCCCCAGATACATCGACTTGATTGCTTCAACTTCCTCATATTGACTCGCTTGTAACTCGTCTTCCGACATTTGGCATTCCAATGCCAATGTGATTAAATAATTAAGATTATATTTTTGCAATGCAAAGGGACAAATTTCCGTTTGTCACTTACAATTTACTGTCTAGCAGTTTTAATCAATTGCTTCCAGCGCTATACTTAACTTTTTGTCAAAATCTTAGACAGAAGAAATAAACCGTTATTTTAATTTTATCCGTTTCACTTTTCACTCGGTTATTTTGCAAATTTCCGATGCAAGTAAACTCTTACCTAATACTAAATACATAAACGTGCATCAAACGTTGCAATTTTTAAAAGCACAAATAATTTACGGTTTCAAGTTCACCGGAATAGCAAGTGCAGCTTTCACCAGGCTATAATTATATTATTGCGTCGCTTGATGCACTTGTCAAGCAACGGAGAACAACATAATCATTTCTACAAACATGTGTTTGTCATCTGCTCTTGATTGCGTTGCGTGCAAAGTGGACTTGATGATGATGAATGAGCTACACACACACACTGCTCGCAAGTGGAACTCAAAACTCAGCCCACACATGAATGACTCTATCACACATCAAAACAATAAAAGTAAACACAATTTTTTTGTTTCCTGATTCCGGAGTGAGTTGTAATTTCTAAAAAACTCTTTATGACTTAAGAATTTGCATTTTACGACTTAGTAGTAGTAGTATGACAATGATGGTATTATTGGTATTTCTGGAAGTAACACTGACCTGAGTCTGACCACTCACCATTGCATACTTTCGGTACTACTAGTTGACTTTGTGTTAATGGGTCCTTTGAATAGTGAATAGGGAACAACAAAAACAATGGGGTAGGTTGATGATAGAAGTGCTCTAATTTCAGCAGAGATATGACGATGGGTTACAGTTACGATAGCTTTTGATAGATTAATCGCATATTAGGTTTATGTTTATGTATTGTATGATGTGATGATGATAACGGTAGATAAATTTCCTCAGAATTGAGGTAGCTGAGTTGAGAGCCAATGTAGTCATTGAATTACATAATACATATTATTTACTTGGCTTAGCGCAGTTTAAAGCTAATCACATCTAACATCCATCTATTAAAAAATAAACCCACCATCTAAAATGTAGAAAAGTAGCGCAATTTGCTCTGCGCAAAGCTAAGCTAAATTGACAAAATACAAAAAATTTCTATGTACAGTATCGAGTGGAATTTGCGGGTAAACGAAAGTTGTATTCTGTTTATTTAAATATTGAAATCAAAAGTTAACAGCGATTGCAGTTGATAGCAAGGTCCGATTGCCGAGCTATGGACAAATTACCAATCGATTGGTACAAGACAGAATAGTATTCTGAGAATACGAAGAGAAGGTGAGAGTAGTAGGGACGAACTGACAAACACGCGCAAAACATCAGCTTAATCAAAAACAACTTATTTGACTAATGAATGACAAAAATTTGCTTCATTCATATTCATGTTTCATCTAATCATGACTCCTGCTGAGTAGATGCCAACCACGAACAAGAGTACTATAAATTGGTTTTTATATATTATAGTTTGTTTTTCTCAGACGTAATAACTTTTCAATAAAGATGAGCTTTGCAAATATTTCAGCATCCAAAGGTCGAAGATATATTAATTTAAGGCAATATAGATAGATAGCATATTATGCAAATATGTGATTTTTACTTTGTCTGACTAAGGCTAATGGAACACCGACAGTTAGGTAGGTAAATGATAGGTATAATTATTTATCTCACTTTAATATTGCATAGTTGATGCCCAAACGAAGTAATTTTTATGACGTAGTCCCAGATTTGAATAGACAGAAGACATGAAGCAATGACGATAGCACAATTTGTGATTAAAACGTCAACAAATTAATTTAATTAATGATAAGAATGTATAAAGTCCGCGATGTACATAAATAGTACTTTTCATATATATTATATGTGTAAATAATATTTTTGTAACAGACATTCTAAGAAAATCTTGGAAAATCTTGAAAAATCTAATTCAGTCTACCGCCTACGACAAAATAAGAAACTTAAACATGTAAAAATGCAACTAAAATAAATCAGAGCACGTAAAGACAAAAAACTTTTAAAATGTTATTGTATCCATTCTCGCAAAATTAGGAAATTATTGGATTTCGATTGTATTTTACGTGATATAATTTTCATAATGTCGAAATTAACCTCCCTTAGTCTTTACTGCTCTGAAAGTTCCAACTACAACAGCGTGGTCACGTTCATATGGTTCAAGGGTTAGCTGTTCCTGAGGCTTCAACTTGTCTGCTTGTAATTTTTTGACCTCCCCAGCGAAAACGGCTTCTGGCTCGGCAGTAGAATCAATGCAATTTGCCTGTTAACATAATTAGTAACGAAAATGTTAGAAATCCAAAAAATCAGTGAATTTTCCAAGTTATAACTTGTGTTTCTGTAATACATAAAGATATAGTCATGTTAAGGCATATAAGTAAACCTACATGCCTATACTATTATGTAGTTTACTATCCCTTGGTTTGAACTTACAGGTCCAACAACATCAGACACATGCGACACCGTTGTTCCTGATGCAGCTCCTAAATAAAGAACTTTACTTCCAGGTGGCATGTGAATCTGAATCCACCCCTCCTAATATAGCAGCAGCCAATTTTGAACGAAAAGGATTCCATACCCGGTATTCAATTTTGGTTCCGTCTTCCTCCTGAAATACGACCATTATAACTTATACTTTCACCGAAAGTCCGATTGACATGTTTACACATAAAAAAACGTTTCAAAAACTTACGTCAACGGAAATTCTCTTTTCTCCATACACGGACTCGCCTGGCACCATGTTTCTAGTCACCAGAGCATCCTCCTTGCCTCTAGCTATGAACAACACCTGGATGACGATGAGGTTCAATAATAACCTTCTTTCCTCCCCTCATACCACCTATAAACACAACATGACAACATTTAATGTACGTAGTGAAAAGTCTACTTTTCATACAATTACAATCATTATAAATCGTTGCAAATATTGTGATTTTTAACTTACCACCTCCACGGCCACCCCTTCCTCCCCTACCACCAGCACCTCTTCCGCCGCCTCCCCTACCACCCGCACCGAATCCACCTCGACCACCACCGCCACCTCTACCACCCCTACCACCTCCAAATCCCCCTCTTCCTCCACCTCCGCCTCGTCCACCACCAAATCCACCTCGGCCACCACCACCAAACCCTACAAACCAAAAATGCTCACTTATAATTCCAATCTAAAACAAATTAAATTTAAACTGTCAAAATATTTTTTTCATTATAACTCTCTCACCTGGAGGGCCCATTTTGGTTACAAGTTTTCAGCAGATGCCTTCAAACTCTATAAAATCAAAACATTTATTTAATTGAGTCACATCATTCCCCCCACACACAAAACATTACTGCACGTCACTTCACTTGTTGATTCATTTATTATCCATCAAATATTCGCTTACATGTTACAAAGTTACAATCTACTTAAAAGTAATAAATGTAAATTTACGCTTGACAATCGCTGGAATGCAACCAAATACATAAGAGCACAACAAGTAATATTACTTACCAATTTAGCGAATTCTCAACTTTTGTTCAGTTAAATTAATTATTAATAATATTTTAAATTTTCTCGTGATTCTCAGCTAGAAACAAGCTTTTACCTCCACTCCACCACTGTGTTTGTGAGTATGTGAATGTGAG
>JAHZMT010001560.1:0-11924 GCA_027743785.1 Sinhomidia bicolor
CTTCCTTTTTGAAAAAAAAATCTATATACCTATGCATATAATATATATTTATTTCATATATTATAATTTTTTCCTTACAAACGATGAAATTTTTGTCGTTGTTCGTGTAAGTAATTTACGCAGTAGTAGTATTTTAACTTTACCCATTTGTCACCTCTCATCGTCATCTTATCACCAGCATCAATCAGGGAATGACGGCAAGGATGCTAAATGGTGATAACTATATTGTGTTTTATGATGATAAGAGAGCAATGAGTTGTCGTAAATTTTTTTGCAAAAGAAGCAGTTAGCAGTGTGTACGTACTGCTGATTATGATCATATAATATGGGCAGTTTGTATTCAGATGATGATAATGGTAATGATGATGATGGTAGAGAGGAGAGATGACTCTGCCAAATAAATATTTGGGTGACGGTGACAGGCAGGTAGAAAGAAACTATTAAAAATATGGTGGGGGCTATATACACAGAGAGTGAGTGAGTGAATGAATGATACTTTCAAAAAGGAAGTTATATAGCAAAACGGGTATAGGTATTCTATCGTAACGTCATTCATCACATTACAATATGATTATTATGCATGCTGCAGAATGCGTTAATTATCAGGCAATCAGCATCATGAATTTAAAAAAATAGAATGAGATGAGATGAGAGCACGCAAATTAGACTTGCATACGTCAAAAGGAAACAATGAGAATAATTATTGTTATGCGAGCAGGCATATAATATTTTAACTTTTTTGAGCGTTCAAAATGAAGGAGAAATGAGAGCAAGATTATTTTTTCTGACATGACATGTTATAGAGCTTGTTGCTGCAGCAGCAGTGGAAATCTTTTTTTTTAAATTTCACTTTGATTTAATAAATTTTCTGAATGAAAGTATATTGTGCATTTTTTTGTTAATTATCATTATTGTTAATTGTTTTTTACAAAAGGCGATTACGCACTGTCTACAGTTGTCGTGTGGCGACTGGACCACACCACCTGCGTTTTAACAAAAATGCAAAGTTCAGATCAGTGCAAAGTCATAAGCTAGATATGTATTTAGTTTCATCATTTTTATTTCATTCAGAAGAGGATAAAGTTTATATTGATAATATTGGGAGTGCCGACAGTGATCAAAACAAAGTCATTTTTTATTATCATTTATGAATGAACATGCTGACATTCTGCTACATTAATTTCAGCTTTTTTACCTTGGCCTAACACGTCAACGGATTTTTACATAGGGATTAATATGACTCAAGTGTCAGAAATGATGATTTAAGCTTGTACTCTTGTCTGTATCAATTTCCCATGGACATCACACTGATCAAAATCGTTAGTCAATTGATTTTTATAAATCATTTGAGTAGAAAGTTCACGACAATTTTTTTTATATTTGGTACAAGTTTACACTCATTTTCTCATTCCTGCATAAATGAATATGAAATTGAATGAAAGGATGATGACGACAGTGAGAATGAAAACACAAGTAGGCAAAGCGGATTTTGAAAGGTACTCTTGAAAAAAAACTTGATTTTTTTCTCTTGTTATCCCTCCTCCTTTCTGACGAATTTGCCAAGTCCAGTCAACTTTTAGGATTTTTTGTACGTGCCGAAAAATTTGTTGGTTGGACGTGAGCAGAGATGAGAGGTACTCAGTCAGTAGCACGATGAAATTTGCACGTAGGCTAAGCAAATAAAATGCTACTTTTATTCAATCTTGTCCTCCAGTCACGGGTAGTAGTAGCAGCAGCAGATGCAGATGCCAGGCAACTCAAAAAAAATTAAATGCATTTTTTTGCTGATGTCATATCATCATCGTCATCACTACTACGAAATCGTCGAAAACTATTACATTTTTTTTAAATATTACGATATCGCATCATTGCGGAAAACGAAAATAAAATATATAATTGAAATTTCAGGGTTGACACTTTATGACAACAAGGTCGATGAAAAAGGATGATAGAAATGTAGTTAAACTACAACTGGGAAAGTTTTTTTTCTGGATTAAAAAAGAATGAGAGCAAGCATTGCACTAAAAATGGTAATAATTGTTGTTCAGGGCTTGCATTTCTCACAATCCTTCTTCTTCATTTTGAGAAAAATGGTACTACTGAAGGTTGGCAGAAGCAAATTGCAAAATTATGACCTGGCACAAATAATGATGAGACATGTAAAAGGAGTGAGAGTTTATTAGAGCAGCAGCAGCAGACACAGAAAAAAGTGACTCTGCTCTGACGTGATACGTTGGTACGGTTAAAACGAATTTTTGATGATAGTCATATCATCCTCATCATCATCATTGGGATGACACGACAATGTTAGGGTGGTCTGGTTTCGGTACTAAAGAATGTAATAGTATGTTTGACTACTGATGCTGCTGCTGCTTCTGGACAAATAGAGAGAAAAAAATATAATAAGGGTCTGGTTCACAACGAAAAAAAGTGTGTCAATGCCGTACANGAGAAAAAAAATATAATAAGGGTCTGGTTCACAACGAAAAAAAGTGTGTCAATGCCGTACAAAAAAAATGGAGAGAAAATGGACAAACTTCTTTTTTTTATTTCGGCAGAAATATTTTCATAATCGAGTTTTGATGATGACAGCAAACAAAAAAATGGGGAAATGATGATGTTCGTCATAAATAATGTGTATGTCTGTAGTAGTAATACTAGAAGTAGTCGTAGTAAAAAAAAGTAAATAAAACGGAAATATCTGAACTGTGTACACTCTGGAAGCTAACAAAACTAAATATTTTTTTTCTCTTTTCTTTTATTTACAGAGGAACAGACATGAAATTCAGACTTGGATTTTTGAAGAGAAGACACACAGAAGGCACCATTCACTCTGCCTCTGTGCGACCCCCACCGGAAGAAGCCCAGAAATAGGGCAAATTCCTTTAATGATCTCATGGCCTCCAAATGTAAGTTGTCCTAAATAAAAAAAGACAATAATCGTCATCATCCTCAACATCATCTGAACTAATACTACTTGAAAGCCATTTCATGCAATTATACATACATACATATTTTTTGTCAATTACACTTGAACTTGTCACCAGTCCGGTAGTAGTAGCGTGTAGTATAAGCCTAAACATTATTGTTATTATATTTGCCCAAAAAATAATATAATTCAGTTTTTTTTCTTCTCTGTTTAAATTGCATGCACACACTCATACATACAGACAAAGAGAGAGAGAGAGAAGAGAAGTTTTGTGCAGTTATATATTTTTTTTCAACTTGTGTAATCTCTACTTGAGATCTTTATAACCTTTTATCTAAACTAACGGTTAGTACTACAAGTAGAATACAGAGAGATTGCAGATCTTCATTATTTTTTATTATTAGCAACATCCTCGTTTAAGCAAACAAAACACTTGCACGATAATCAGCAACGTCAATACACATAAATCCCTCCTTATTAAGCCGATAAAAAATGGGCCTTTTTTGAAAAGACGTACAAAAGATATAATATGGTTGATTATAAGGAATTATAAGGAATTAGGTATATAACTCAACTTTACAAAAAAAATTAGTTTTTATACAAGTGTTACCTCAACTGCTATACTCTGGCAACGTGGGAAATGCCTTTTGTAAATACAATTTGGATTTTTTATGGCGTTATGGCTGTTGCTGGGTGAATACTATAAATAGTATAAATAAATAGCAGCAATCCACGACGCCAATCAAATACATACGAAAATGACCTACAACACATTGACAAAGTCAATTAACAGTTTGTTATTAGCGAGAATGGGTTGAATGGCTTTCAAGTAGAATATATCTCATCATCATCATAATCGACCAACGGAATAAATAATAAAAATGAATTAAATTAATTGTTTCCTTTTTTCTCTCTTTCTGTTCAGATGGCCAAGCCCTCTTCAAAGCGTTCCTTCAACGAGAGTTTAGCGAAGAAAATATCGAATTCTGGTTGGCAATCGAGGACTATCGTAAAAGTCGTCAGAACAAGTTGAACACGAAAGCGCAAAAGATTTACAATGATTTCATCATTCCTCAAGCACCCAAGGAGGTAAGCATCAAAATCATCATCATCCTCACATTTACAATTTATTTACTGATGATCACACTGATCATCATCATCATCATAAGCACCTCATTTTCAAACAAAGTACTCATCTCATTTTTTTCTCTTTTCTTTCTGTCTTGATCACAGATCAACCTCGACTCGCTAACGAAAGATAGTCTTGTAACGAAAATGGCTCAACCAACGCACACGACGTTTGATCAAGCCCAGAAGAGAATACAAGGACTTTTAGAGGCTGACGCTTACTCCCGATTCCTCAAGTCTGATTTGTATATGGAACTTGTGCATCCTGAGAGATATCAACAAGCTTCGCCGTAAAAAAAAAAGAAGATAAAAAATATGCGTAAATTTATCCGATTCCGATATTATTCTTTTTTTCCAAATATTATACCAGTATAACAATACCTCTCTACAAACCAAGATAGTAGTAGAAAAGTTTCTTCATCTTAAAATCATCCTATAAATATTCCGCGTCGGAAAACTTACGATTTTACCTTTTACCGCTACTACTGAACTACTAAACTACTACTACTACAATACTTCGAGAGAATACAAGGACTTTTAGAGGCTGACGCTTACTCCCGATTCCTCAAGTCTGATTTGTATATGGAACTTGTGCATCCTGAGAGATATCAACAAGCTTCGCCGTAAACAAAAGAAGATAAAAAATATGCGTATATATAAATTTATCCGATTCCGATATTATTCTTTTTTTCCAAATATTATACCAGTATAACAATACCTCTCTACAAAAACCAAGATAGTAGTAGAAAAGTTTCTTCATCTTAAAATCATCAAATATTCCGCGTCGGAAAACTTACGATTTTACCTTTTACCGCTACTACTGAACTACTAAACTACTACTACTACAATACTTCGTTTTTTATACCGGAAAACTCATTACGTTTACAAAAAAATAAAACATTTTTATTAATGTCTATACCTATCTATCTCACACACGGCAACAATATCCAACGGCGGCAGCGCGACGATGGCGGTTTATATACGGTATATAAACAAATATATGCTAAGTATGTACACAAGTTACAAAATCAGAAAGAAAGAAAGAGGGAATATGATGTAAACTCAACCAAACAAAAAACCTTTTCTTCGTGAAAAAAATGGTAAAGTCAAAAAAGCAGGGGAAAAAATTGAAAAAAGTGATAGTATCCGCTACGTTGATACATTCGATGCTAGTCGATTAATTTTATAAAATGGTTTATCCAAGAAAGAGAGAAAGAAAAATATATAATTCCTTTTTTGTAAATATACACTGTACATTATTATCTATACAACAATAATATTAATCTGCTATAAATATAATAGCTATCTAGAGTAGTAGAATAGGCTAACATTTTAAATATTACCTTAGGTATGCATACAATGGTTTTAGTATTATGACACCGCGTAAGATTATAATTACAAGTTATTATTATTACTAACATGCGTCAGCATATATTAACTATTACGGTTACAAATTTTTTTTGGCAAAGAAAATTTAAATGGATCTATTCCTGTGGTATTTCAAAAAAATAGAAAGAAGAAAAAAAAATCTTGTCTTTTTTTTCTCTCTCGCAAGCTAAAAAAAAGTTGTACAAAAATCCAGGTAAAATAATATTATTATTATTATCGGTAAAGCTATTTCAGCTTAAAAAAACAAGAGAAACAAATGGAAAATATATAATCTCATTAAAATCTATATAGCTATATAATATATATATATTATTATCATCATCTTAAGAGACAATCCTTTCAAAAAAATAATATTTCAAAATAGCTGATATTATTATTCGGTTAGCCAATCAGAAAAATATATATACTAACGTCACAACATTTTCAATTATATAATCCGTGCGGTGTCACCATGTCAATTGAGTGGAATATAAGTGGTGTGATGTATGCGTGTTCGGTGGTCAGAAAGAACGTTTATTTATTTTTTTTTGAATGAGAAAAAAGGGCAAATTGAGATATGTGCACTTTTAAAAATTATTCTTTTTATTCTTCTTTTTTCTTGCAAAAAAAGTATAATGCACAGTAGCAGTGCAGTGCAGTGGTGGTAGTAGTAAAGCAGTCATGCAAAAACAATGCAGGAGCGTGCGTAAGTAGTAACATAATTATAATGATGATTATTATTACTATTATTATGCGTACTTATCTACTCCCACAAAAACCAAATTTTATCCCATTATTTAGCCAATGTACTCTTACACAAAAACATGCAAGTTTACTTACAACAACTTGCGTCAATTGCGTTGAGAAAAAAATTATATATATATAATATGTATATATGGAGATTATTATTACCAAACCACATATAATCATAATTGATATTGCTACTGCAAAATAAACTGCAAAACTGCTGCTGCTACTACTATTACAACAACAACATGATTTTCAACACAAAAATGTATACTAAACTGAACATTCCTTTTATTATTTTTTTCTTATTATTTTTTTGTCGGAAAGCGATTTTTTTATAAAAGAGTCAGCGAAAAAAATATATGTATTATAACTATACATTTTTTTTTCTTCTTATTGGTTATTATTGTGATGATGTTGCTAACCTATTAAAATTTAAAGGTAAAAAAATTAAAAATCCCAACTGCTACTGCTACTACTATTACAACAACAACATGATTTTCAACACAAAAATGTATACTAAACTGAACATTCCTTTTATTATTTTTTTCTTATTATTTTTTTGTGTCGGAAAGCGATTTTTTTATAAAAGGAGTCAACGAAAAAAAATATATGTATTATAACTATACATTTTTTTTCTTCTTATTGGTTATTATTGTGATGATGTTGCTAACCTATTAAAATTTAAAGGTAAAAAAAATTAAAAATCCCATTTTGCCCTGGTTGTTACTAAATATTTAGAATAAATTTAAATATTTACCTATACTGTTATACTTATTGTACCAAAGAAAAAACAATTTATATATATATTTAAAAACATGTGTGTGTATATACATGTATTTCTTGTGTGTGATGATAGAATATAATACATATATATACATAGAGAAAAAAAGTATATAATATTTTAGTTGATTGATGATAATACAATTTAAGTCAGTTCTTCTACCACAGAATATTTAGCTATAGAGAGATTTACAATAGACTTGAAAATACACTATAGAGAAAAAGAGAAAATATTCTTTTGTTATTTTTGTGAAAAGAAAAAGGGAAAGAGAAAGAGAGAAAAAAATGTACACAATATATTGTGGTGTGAACACTTTTATTTATATGGAAAAAGTAAGAGGACGTTTACTGAAAAAATGATTAAATTCAAAGTTTTTCAAAGATAACTAGATACGCTTTCAGCAATCGTTATTATTCTTTAAGCATAAATTTGGCATATTATTACGAAGCATACATAGTGCGCAATTTCCGATTAATGTTTCATGTCAAAAAAGTGCATTTTTTATATCGCCTCAAAATCATCTACATTTTGATGATGATGATGATGATGCATATAAACCATTGAATTGCAACCATGGCTATTTTTGTACAAAACAAAAGCATTAAAAAAATTGCATATAAAATTATAGCAACATTATCTCCATNAATTGCAACCATGGCTATTTTTGTACAAAACAAAAGCATTAAAAAAATTGCATATAAAATTATAGCAACATTATCTCCATCATCATCAGCAGCAGCATTAACGTCATCATCATCACCAACTGACCCACAATTAAAATTTTTTGCCAAAACTAAAAAAAGATGCAGATAAATAATAGAATCATTATTATCATCATCATCATCATCAAACCAAAAGCTATGTATAAACCAACACGGCTGATGATAACAATATAAAAAGTATTAAAATACATCAACACCACCCAAAATAGCGCAAATTATCTTGATGGTCAAAAAATATATACGCACTACAAAACAAGGCCATCATCATCATCGTATCACCACAAAAACAAAAAAAACAAAATATATATGCAAAAAAATAATTACTATTAAAAGTGAGATAAGCATAATAAGAAGCTTTTGGTTCAAATTTTGCAGAGAGGCTGATGCTGGTTTGTTGATATATTTTTATTTACCCTTTTTTTTCTTTTTAAGATTCATTTCAATTTTCCATTTTTAAACATCATTTCATTTCAACAGCCTAAATGAATGACTCAATTATT
This sequence comes from Sinhomidia bicolor, assembly GCA_027743785.1. Classification (NCBI taxonomy): domain Eukaryota; kingdom Metazoa; phylum Arthropoda; class Collembola; order Entomobryomorpha; family Entomobryidae; genus Sinhomidia; species Sinhomidia bicolor. Next base: position 8,179 of record JAHZMT010001560.1, read on the forward strand.
ATAAATACGTAGATTTTTTTAACCATGAATACTTTTATGAATGGCCCAATAAAAATGGTAGCGCGTCAATGTCTGAAAATTGAATGAAAATTACAGCACAGTAAAGTAGACTTTAATGAATGGTACTCGAAAAAGGTGACGACAAGTCGGTTTAATGATGAATAAATGGCGAGTAAAAAAGGCTTTTTATTTATTAGTACTATTTTACTATATATTATTTTACAGGAAAAGCTCAGCAGCCACATAGACACACAATATGCCTGCCTAATTTGGTAACGAGTAATTTACTTTTTATTTAAATTTAAATTGACGTATTTGCACACTGCCACGTTATGTATTTTGTTTATACCTCCATCATCATCATCATCATCATCGCCATCATCATAAGAGACAAGCAACCACGGGCGTTACTGCCTTGTGGAAATTTATTTAGAACAAAAAAACAATTTCTTCAACTTGGACTTCACGTTAAACATTCCAACTGACCAAGTAAGCGTGTCATTTTTATACATTTTTGTCATGTTATTGTTATGTACTTGTCCAGCCTCACGTAAGAAGAAGAAAAAAATGTGAGAATTATGTAATTTAATCACATACAATAATAATAATAATAATATTAGCATTACTACTACCTACTAAAAAACTACCTATTAGAAAATATTTGGCATGAATGTGTAAACAAAACATTTTGTCTGAAAGAAAAAGAAAACCATGATACATGTACTCTCTCTCTCTCTAAACTATCGTGTCAATGTCATAGTGACAAATTCTCATTTATCAGTAATATATTTTGTTATAGAACAAGTACAAGTCATATATTGTCGTTAGTAGTATTCCTTATTTTTGCAGATTTTTTTTCTCCCTCGTTCTCGTCAGTTCTTCTGATAAGATGAGCAACACAAGTTATAGGTATATATTTTTATACTACCAATTACGTATACATATAACAACACATATATCAACTCACATGGCTATATAGTGGTTATGTAGTAAGTAGTTGGTATATTTTTTATCATGGCGGTAGTTGTAGTAGTATAGTCTATAGTGAGTGATTATTATTATTATTATTATTATTATTATTATGTGATCTCTTCTCGTCTCTTCTCAGCTTGATGCTTGCCTTTCTGCCTCACATGATGATGATGATGATGATAATAATAATTGCTTATAAACGATTTGCGTCATCACCAGCAACTCGGCAAACGTGGCAGAAAAAAGTGAGAGTGAGTAACTGGCACCAGAGTAAAAGAGCAAACCGCATATTTACATTGAATAAAGAAAAAAAGGTAATGATGTGCAATGCAAAATGCAGTACAATAAAATATGCATAAAGAAGCAGGGATCATCATCATCATCGTCGTGGTCGTCGTCGTAGTCATAATTATTATTATGGTTATCATCATCTAGAGAACATCGCCATTTGACTAATAATAATACACAATGAATGACGGTGGTGTGGCGATGCACTGCAGCGTCAAAAAAATAAAACAATGCAACAACATCTTATATATTATTCTCTTCTACTACGCAACAGGTAAACTAGAAAAAAATATCTAATCACACAGGTAGGCATAATCATCATCATCGTCATCCTCATCATAACATGCATACATTTTTGACTTATGGGTATGTTATATGATGATGGATCATGGATCATTCTACATGTCCACTTTTGCGTATGCATTTCTTGTAATAAAAAAATGATAAGAGATGATAGAGTTGTTGTTGTTGTTGCTGAGGTGAGGTGAGGAGGAGGAGGATTTTTCCAAATCTCCACCCAAAATAAAAGTAGCTTATTTTTAAACGATTTTGGTTTATCGTTATAGCTTATATACATCAATATATGGGTAATGATGCATTATTATTTTATTGTCTTTTTTAACCTTTCAGAAGAGGATTGGATTTGGATGGGGATTTGTTGTTTAAGGATTTCTTCTCAGAAGGGAAAAAATATTACCTATAAGTTTTAGCTTTGAAAAACGCAAGCAAAGCATGTAACCTGTTTTTCTGTATAATTCTTTAGATTTTTTTTCTTTCTCTTTCTAATCCTCTTGTGTTGGCCGTCAAAAAAAATCTGATTTTCTTTGAATTGGAATTTAGAGAAAAATGTGTACGTATACGTACGTACGCAAAAAAGTACCTATCTCGTTTTGTTATTTTTTTATATTAATAAAAATATGCGTGGGTGACTTTTTTTCTCTTTTGGGGCCGGCAGCACAACACAGCTTTATAGCACACAGCAAACTGATCAAGAATGGATTGGAATTTAATTTGGTGCAATCTGCTGCTGCTGCTGCAATGCCTTGTTTGTTTGCTGCTGATGCTGTTTACTTAATAAAAAAAGAAGAAGAATTTACTTTACCTGGCGTGATCTTCAAAGAATGCTGTGATGGCAGGCTCTCTTTTTTTGTGGCTTTTCAAAAAGTCGTTTTTCATAGTGGTTCACCTTATTAATCATTCCAGTCAGTTAAAATAAAAAAGGTAGTAGTATTATATAGGTATTACGCGATCAACTGACTGAAAGAAAATCGTTTTAAATATCTACATACAGACATAGTTTCAAATGACAATGCTTGCTCATTGCTGGCTATAAAGTGCTCATCAAAAGAGGCAAATTTGCTTCTGCTTAATGCATGTATATATGTGAGCTTGCCAAAAGTCTTCAAAGGATTACCTATGTTTAAAAAAAAATAATGCTATCTGTTTCATTTTGTTTGATGCTCTTTCCAGCTTTAGGTTATTTTTTTATCATTGTGCTTCACATTTTTTGAACGAATGATGCTCTGCACCAGTGACTGAAAACGTGCTAAAAAGCAAATACATACGACAAAGTATGTATAGTACAACGTGTCATCGCCAGCGAACCACATTCCTTTTCCATTAACATCAAATAAAATGCATTTGTAGAAAAAAAATTGACTAAAAATTATGGTTTTATATAAGTTTAATCGAAACGAGATGATGATGCAATTTAAACTCTTTTAGAACTATTATCATTAAAAAGCCTACCAGTTATACCTCTAAGAAATCTAACTAAAAAGTGTTTGGCTCTTTTTAAAAAAAAAATTTTAAAGAATTTACATTTCCATTTTTTGGTATATACAGTATATAGTCAATGCGCATTACTAAAGTAAATTGTCTGTTTTGTGGTTTTCAACAACAGAACTTAACGGATGATATGACAATTTACAGCAGCAGCACCGACAGCAGATATCCTCATTATTATCGATCAATCCATATGATGATCATGACAATCATTAACAACTTTGATAATTCAATTTCCGCGCATCTGTTTCCTTTCATCGCGCGATGATGAGAGCACGTAACAGTAACAACTATATAGTAGCTGTAGCAACTCAGAAAGCCAATGAATAATTTTTTCCTTCTGGTTTTCCGCCATTACTACTACTCTACTACTACTACTGTATCCAGTTTTTAACCGGAATAAACTGACAATAGAAAATAAAACGTGTGCTAGCTATCACCACACCATTAGTTTTTTTTGATTACGTCTGTTGGTATACAATACAATTAAAAAAAGTAATTTGATCGACCACACGACGGTTAACAGTAAGCCGGGGGGAGGGACTATTATAATATATGTAGATGGTTGAATAGCTGGTTTGAAGTGGTAATTTTCTAATTAAATTTATCAAATATGATGAATACTTTTTTTTAATGTTTAATAATGTGTGCACTGTTACTGCAAATTATATCATTGAAAATAATAATAATAGCTTCCTTAT
>JAHZMT010001561.1:0-14214 GCA_027743785.1 Sinhomidia bicolor
CCGTGTTCAGGTGCTTGTGAAGATGGATGGGCAAGGCGAACAGTAACAAGATGCTATACATACAGGGGAGGATACAGATACATAACACATACAACAACAAGAGACATTACAAAACGTAGATCATTTACAATTACACTCGGTTTTTTTATAAACCATGAACAGACTTGCATGAAAGTCTGCAAGAATTTTGTATAGAAAAGTAAAAGGAAAGGTATAATAATTTTATTGAAAATTTTATTTAATTTTATTGCTCAAATTCTGTAACTAATAAAAAAATATCAGATGGCAAAAAATTTACATTAGAAATTTCTTTTTTTTGAAAAATTAATAGTTTAAAAAATTACAAACGAAAATTTATTTGTGGTTCGTACATGAGTTTGTTGTTGTGATTAAAAAAAACAGTGAATTCACAGATGGTGTATCGTGTATCATGTAAGTTTAAACTATTATTTAAGGACGCTACAACTACTAGCATCTGTTTGTGTATGTGAAAATAAAATGAAAAAAGTGTCTACTCTACTAGGAAGGTACTCAACCAACTTTTAGTTTACTCTGTATAAACTTAATTTATTAAATTCGCTCCAGCAGGCAAAAAGGGTCGTCATCATTCAAGATTTAGTTTATCAATGTATTATTTAAAAGGTAATGAACAAGCATTCTTTTGGAAAAAGAAGAAGTAGAAGTATCTAAAGGAATACTGGGATGAAAGTGTGTACAGATAGACTGTAAAGAATTAGAGAGGAGATATAGATATACATTTTTATCATTAAGCATTCACATAGGTATATATTTATAAGTACATATAGGTAACAAAAATAACAGACACACATACACATTGCAAACAAGTGCAATGGGATGATATTGATGGTGGCAAAAGCTTATATATGCTTGTAGCCTTCTACCATATTATAGCCAGGCGGTAATTGTGATAGGTGATTATTACGTGTGACTTGAAGGAACAATTGGATTTGGGAAGTTTCTGTATTTTTCACTCTTTCAAAATCAAGTCAAGCAAGTTTTCTTATTTATTTACTCTTCTTAAATGTCACCCGTAATCGTATCATGATGCCCATTTTTTTCATACTCTCTTGTCCTCAACACTTTTATAATGAGGACGAGGAACAGAGCAGAGACGTATACTATTTGAACATTAGGTACATAATATATGTATATATAGTCAAGATCCGAACATCACTAAAATAAATACATGGTTGTTTTTTTGTGCGTTCATTCACAAATAGTTCATATATACTCAAGTTTAAGTACGTATATGCTTGTTTACTTTCTCTGGCTGTTTTCTTTCTCCATGTTTTGAAAAGAACTTCTTAAACCAACAATAAATTGTCGCACTCAACCATTGAAATGGAAAATGTCTTACCCTGTCTCTGCAAACTTGGTGAAATATCTCATGATTCTCCTACTGAGATCCTTTTCTTCTCGGGTATGTAAAGTGGTTCCGTTTAGCGGTAGCCCGAAAACATACTCGATCTCGTCAGCGTGCATCACTCCCATCCACTCACCCCATGGGTTGGTACTTGTCCGCTGTAATTGAAAGATTAAATTACCACGTCACTTTACAGTAATGATTTTCACTCAAGTTTTTGATCGCCTTTTGGGACACTTTGGAGCGGAAATTAAACTTACAATAAAAGTTACTTTTACTATTATCATCATCATCATCATCATAGCTGCTCATCGCTACCCATTTTTCAGCAAGGCAAGATACATAAACACACAACATGCTTTTTTCTCCTGGACTTCTAGATTACATTTATAAAACTTGCTTTCTACGTAAATATATACCCTTAAGGATTCATATAACAGTTCCTTACTTAGTGACTGTTATTCACACACAACAAAAGTTGAGTAGGTATGTATCCACCAGCCTTGAGATTGATGTTACTACATGTATCCATCCATTCATTCAATGGAAATTACTATTTGATTTGATCATTACAAAGCAAAAAGAATGGTTTTGTGCTTTGTCTAAATGCTTTCTTTTCGTCGTGAAGAAAGAAAGTAGAAAAAAAGTAAATAACTACATCTACAGTAACGAACCTGAGTGAAAAAGTAGTAGTACACTGGTGCGTTGTGAGAAGCATAGAGTTCCGCAAATTTGTTGGTTGGACAAATGAAATAATAGTCTCCAACAAGGTCTGCAAACTTTTCAGTCACTTTACAAGAATCCTTTGGGTCCTCCCAGTGCGTGTACTAAACACAAAACAAGAAAGAAAAACAAGGTATATAGATTCCGGCTATTTTAAACACACTAGCTTCGTCGTAAATATACATATGCTGTACATATATCTACAAACATGTATACATAAAATAAATATATATTGGAATTTTATCGTGTCTTCGCTTTGTCAATTTTAACAAGCTATCCCCTGTTTGTTGTTTATCTTTATTAATTGATTATATTATCTTTTTACTGAAACTAACATTCAAAGCTTTGAATATAAAATACCTAATAGTCAAGTCGTAAAATGTTGAAAAAACCTAAAATAATAACTATACACTGCTGACTATACATGCTCAATTTTAGAAATTGTTGACATTAAATAACCATTTGAAAATCAAATGGGCATGTGTAATGTAAATGTAGAATAGCAAAAAAGGTAAATAATCATGGTACATATGAACGAACATAAAAACTTTTTACATGTACAAAAAAAGTTGATAATAATTCGATAAAACACTTTATACAATATGACAATAATAATGACAGGCTTCACTGGCTAAAAGGAAAAAGTAATCCAACCGCCAAAATGAGATAAGCTCTCTTGTACTTTATTTAGAATCAAAAGAGTCACTGGGGAATGCAACTTTCACTAAATACTCCTTTGCATTCTTGTTTTCTGTATTTCTGCATATGAAATACAAATATCAGCCGCAATTTTTATATCAACAAAAAGCGTTTTATATTTACAGTTTAGTTGTTTTTCCAGTTTATTTAGAATACATCTAAAAATATCCTTTTTGTCTATAGAATCGTCTCTACTGATGACAATAACTTTTTTTTTTCTAGAGAAAGTCTATTTTTGTCTATCTAGAAAGCGACCTGGTGACCTTTGCAAAAATTATGCTAAAGAGCATACCTGAAAACGAATGGCATCTTTTTGTACATCGGTGAGGTTCCCGTACACATTTTCAATGATGTCAAGGAATTTGTCCCGTTCAAGACAGCTAGGTCCTTCTTTTTTGAAGTGTTTGATATAGTCATACAGAATGAAATACGTGCCTGTGAAGAGAGAAAACATCAAGCATTAAATTTTGCTCAAATAAAACAATAGACATGTGCGTAGGTACTTGGTTTATGCTACTGTCTTGCAAAAGGGGGAAAGTGAGACCACCGAATATACATAGGTACATACCTACATATATTAGGTATGACTTGTCTATGCTTTCCCCATTTATGCAAGCATACAAATACGATGTGAGATAACATTGTACCAAGTTGCGAATAACTCTTATTAATATTACTGACCCAGATTGCATAAATATTGAAAATTCACCGAGCCAATGTCCTGTTTCAAACGACATCAAAATGGGAAACCCAACAAAATTCCAACAACTTAAATTATTTTTGGGTTGTTTTATAAACACACTACATACGTCATAAATGTATATCGCATTGTCCAACTTTTCAAGCAAGAAGACAATGGAAAGGCCTAGAAATGAAGAAAATGTTCATATTTTAACACACTTCCAAGCCGGTATATACATAAAACTCTCCACTTTTCCATACAGTTTTGCGCTAACATCTTACTTTTCCAATTCACCCACACATCTTACTTTACCTTTTTTGTCTGCACCCACCACATTACATGCCTGTTTGTCAGGGCATTTGATATGACAGTAAACAACAATGTGATTCAACGACAATGATATCAGAAAATTGAGTGCGCAGACTATATATTATACCATTTCTAAAGGTTTGGGGTTGGCAGTGACGCGCAATGTAGGTAGGCATGTATTTTCTGATTTCTAACCGCTACTCTAGCTCTCTGTATTATACTATTACAGTATTCATTATTAGAAGACAATATGCAAAGTTACTTGTGATTTTTTTTAACTTGCCCCAGAAGCAGGCCAAATAACTTGACTATAGCTTTTTTAAAAAGAGACCAGCCTACTCACTCCAGCATTTTCACCACACAAGAGTCTTACTACAAGACAGTTGTAGTATCTCATAGTCAGTCAGTACACGTTTTCGGGACATCCTCTTCCTTTCAGTTGAAATGACGTGTCAAAAAGACGAATAGTTTTCTGCATATCTTAAAAGGAATCTTTGCTCCCTTTTCTCTGCCTCGTTAAGCTAACCTATTGATGACTATTGTAGCGACAGCGAGAGAGCTGCTGATGTTGAGAAGCAGTGAGAGAGAAAACTATGTACGGCATGTGACTTTTTTTCTGTGCGCGATTGTGTCACAATAAATGCATGAGAAAGAAAGAAAAGGAAACAAAGGTGTTTTCACACTCAAATGCTTATAATATAATAAGTATACCCTTTTTCTGCTTTCTTTCATCCCGTCTCAAGGAAAGTTTGGAGATTCACTTATAAGCCCGTGTATTTCCCGTGGCAGAAATTTCCGCACTGCTGATAATCTCTCGATGAAAGACTTCAACCTAATAATATAATGTTGTGCATATGCGTTAGTGTGTGTGTGTGTATGTATTTGAGAAATCTTGCATACATGCATATAGTATAGACAATTTTATATACTCATTGATAGTCAAAGTCAACGTAGTTTTCTTTATTATTAAGCTATAAATAACCTTAACTGGTATTTCAAGCAAAAAGTTTATCATTATACGAATCAAGTGACATCTTCAACTACTTAACTTTTTTCGAAAGTAAATCATTATATCATCATTTTAATCTATATTATTTTGATGATGTCATTAATTTTCGCCAAGCTGTTTTACAATCATTAATACAATTATAGTAAAAGGTGTATATTATAGTAAGTAAGTTTGTATTGCTGTATGTACGCTGGCAAGAAATCAGAAACGTTTTCCCGTTCGTTTTAATAGTACTAAAACTTAATGCATGAAATGTTTTGCAAAGACTATAAGCCTCCTTTTTTGACGATTCCTTTCTTATTTGACGCATCATTAAGCGTGAACGTAAACGATTTTCTGGAAATAGTATAAATATCTCTAAAATGCGTTAGGTACCCTGCGCGCATATTTTCTTTTATTATTATGATTATTCATCCGTTCAGTGTTCACTCGTCGTCATTCAATGTAACGTCAATAGGAAAGGTCGCAACTTTTGAATTCCGTCAATTTGAAGATCCTCTTCTAAAAATGTCACAGTGTAGCGGACAAACAAAAAAGGAGAAAAACGAGAAAGCATTTTATAAGCAGCAACTATATATAATCAGTTTATATACCTACACACTATATATATATGCAATAATACTGTAGGTATATTTTATTTATTTTTTTGTCTCCAAGATTTATTTTTAGTTTATCGATAAATACGAACCTAGAGATGGTTTACAATGATAGAAAACACGAGTATGCTCTTATGCATAATGCGATGTGCTGCTACTATAATAATGTAGGTAGGTACCTATACGCTCCTTTTGGACTCGCTAATGAGAAGGTAAACAAACAGGCTCTTTCGGTTATGTGTTTGCTTACGAAGTAAAATCGAGCAAATAAGAAAGACACGTCCTAAAAGAGCTTCTTTTTCTCCACTGATGTTTGGAAGCTTAGACGTTTGATTTATTCCAACAGCTTATAGAAATGCAATGATAAGTAGACCAAGCACCATACATGGATGGAGTGTGTGTTGTGTGTGTGTGTGTGTAAGTGGAGAGAAAAGGGCAAACTTTATTTATGTCTATAAACAACAGACAGGAGAGAGAAAGTGGTCTTATGTGATGTCAAGTCAAACAGGTGAATTGGATAGAAGTGAAAAACAAACGGATACTGACGTATGTACGTATGTACACTTGTACGACCCCGCTGGCAATCTGCGTCAAGTACTGTTTATCCCCACTGATGCCATATCACAGCTCGGTTTATGTAAGTTCTTATGATGTTTCTAATCAGTGTAAGTAGTAGCATCTTACCTTCGTTTAGATTCGAACCAATCAACAATTCAGCCTTTTTGAAGTCACCATCCTTGAGCATATCTATCGGATGCCTTGGTAGAAACTCTCCGTCAATTGTGGGAGCAGAGGGAAACTTCATTATTGGTGAGTAGCTTTCCCATTGTAGGGTGGAGATGTTGGCAGCTGGTAAATCCCGTAAACATTGAAGCGTGTCTGCATCGTTCTGTAGAGAAAGACAGAGAGAAGGAAAAAAGTTTACCAAATGCGTCATCTATGTAAATGGATGAGTTGGGTCAATGTGACAAGGGTCAGTTAAAGATATATAATTTGTGTGCTAATAATTACTACTTGATTGCCACAAATTTACAGTTGACTAGAAAATACTTTTCTTCTAAGTATGTACGTATCTCTGAAACAGCAAATTATATCTGTTGCGAGAAATATGCAGGCGTCCGCAAATTCTGCCAATGGTTGGTTGGAGGAGTTCAAGAAATTTAGTATTTTTTCACAAACTGGTTTCTGTACATTACTGCTAGTTAAAGAGCTCGGGTCATCATTATAGAAAGGAGCAGAACAGTAATTTTAGCTACTCAACTAGAATGGTTGAACTGTTTAAAACTTAGGAATTCATGGAAGGTTTCGTGGCTTGGCTTAGTGGCATTGCATTGGTTGGCGTGAGTGGCTGACTTGAAGACAAGAATGAGAATCGTTAGCAGAATACAAAATAAGAACCTCTTGCTCTTTTTATAATAACCTTTACAAGAGCAAAGATCTGCAAAAAAAGGCTAAAGCATTTTAGGCTAAGCCAATTTGGACAAGTTAAAAGTGCACCACTTCAGAAGTTGTAAGGTTGTAACAGGCAGACAATATTGCCATTTTTCTTTAACTGTATGCATATGTACCTAGACAGTCTCTGGATGAAAGCATGTAAGTAAAATTCTCTTTTCAGCATAATAGTGAAATTTAAATAATTTTTATAATTACCGATTCAAAGAAATAATAATATTAAGGGTTAAAAGCCATTAAGATCAGCTTAAACTGTCAGTGCCGTTAATACATAAATGTGCATGTTGTATGAAAATGGTAAAGCAAAATTCATTTTTATAAGGTAATATAAACGGATCTCAACGTTTTGGTTGAAAGCAACTTGATAGATGACTTCCAAATTCTAACAGTATAAGGAGATGGGGTGATTAATTATACCGAGCATCATAACATGTGTCTCATGTGAGCATATATACTCTATACTCCCTTTAGGATTTTGATCCCAACCTTTCTCAATTGTTCAATCACGTGTCCACTTGCTTTTATTGGGTGATCACTATATATGAACCTTCAACTCTGTTTGGTTAAAAAAAGGCGTCCTTGAATTTTTGTATTGTGATGATAAGCATATATAAAAAAGAAACTTAAACGAGAAAAGTAGGTACATAAATATATATGCATATATATTGTACGTACAGGGGTGAACATAACTTTGCAGTAATAAAAGTTCCGCTTTGGGTAGTTTTTTTTCTTTATTTTTTGCCTAAATACTTTGGTATAGCATTTTGCTCTATTTCTTACACTTTATTACATCCGCAGACCCGTGTGTTGATGCAGTAGTCATTTTGGTGAAATAAAAACGTATAGAACGTACCGCTTCCTCACAGTTGCAGTCAACAGCCAATTTCTTAGCAATATCTCTTGCAGTCTTTGCGTCCATGATGCTCCACGGCGTGTTCAGCGTGCCACTCTGGATAATGCCTCGGGTGATGTATTCTCGCGAAAACGGTGAAAGCAGGTGAAAACTTACTGATCCGTCAAAAAATAGAGAGAGAAAAAAAGGTACACATTTACTTTTACTTTATTCACTTGAATGTGCCCAACAAACAAAGCAAACATCTAGAAGCACATGATGACGATGATTACCAACAATAATAACAAACTCTTTTTTGGTTTTCTTCTTCTTTTTTTTACTTTTTTTTGTTGAAATGCCCAACAGCTGCACAGGTCACATAGACCAAGTAATGTTATTTCTTCTAAGCGGGTTTTCTCTTTCTCTTTGTTTTCCATTAATACCAAAACCAACTAGCTATATACTAGTAACATAATATATAATGTGCTTTTACAATGAGTGACTGCCATACTTTTATAGTCTCGATATGTGACAACCTTCTTTTTACAAACAAAACTGGACAATAGTATAGAGAAAAGTTTGTGTGAATGAATTCTGCGGACATTAGTACTCTGTGTGACACAATAGATTTTGATGCTCATATAAAACATACATAGGTGCAAAAACCAGAAACCACCACCACCACCACATATAAAAAGTCATAGAGAAAGCATAATAATATCCAGTAGCAGTATTCTCACGATGATATTCTTACCGTACACAATAACTACGGATGAGCGACCGATTTCTATTACTCATAAATTGAGTCCATAAATTATTCACATTGGTCAAGGTTCATGTATAAACAAACGTATTGGTTGTCCGTTGTTTTCTCATTTCCCCCTTCTACTATTATATCTTGTATGCTGTTATTCATTTCAATGCAAAACTGAAATGAACGGGATGGACACTACTGCGCGATATCACATTTTGTCTGGAAACGCTTTGTAACCATAACCGGTGTGATGCGGACAAGGTGGATGGATACCTTCAGTGTGACATTGGATCGATATAAAGTTGATTATTAATTTACCGTATAATTCGCAGACACTCTATTCAAATCTAGTTCAATATACAAAAGTTACAGGTACCTACTATGGATTTTGCTTTCTGGCCAGACTTGTATATATTTATTTAAATATTTGCTCTACTATTTAATTTAATTTTCATAATATGTATGCTGCGGTACTTTTTTGCAATATTGTGTACCAGCAGCAGCAGCAGCAGTAGGAAACAAAACAACACTGAAAAACGCCCCAGCGTACTTATTTATTATGTGTTTGTCTTGTGTGTTGCTGTATACTGTCTAGTCATATAATATAATATATAGCACATCTATTTTACTGCTAGTTTATTACAATAGCAAAACTTTAAAGATAGGAAACTTTGAGTTTTTTTGTACGTAACCAATTTGTACTTTTTTTCTAAATGCCTAAACATGTCTCGCAAGTAAAAGCAAAAAGGGGAAAAACTTTTCACCGTCTAATAATTTGTGTGTGTGTATGGAGAAGAAAATAATAACATAATAATAAGAAAATGAGGACAAAAAACCAAAGATTAATCTACGTACGCACGGCCCTTTTTCTTTGGTGTTGCCGCTCAAGTGTTTTGTTTGCCTTGATTGCATGCTACAGAATTACTTGAGAGAGAAAGAGAGAGAGAGAGCAAAACTTTTCCTCTCTTTCCCCTCAACTTCCTTCCGTTTTACTTGCCAGTACTACTTGCTTAGTTTAAGTCTTGGTGGAGGTGGTGGTGGTGGTCGTAGTTCGTGCATAAGAAGAGAAAAGAGAAGGACGCATGCATGTATGTACATAGGTACATTTTTTCCCTTATGTGTAGTAGCCATTTGTTTTTGGGTGGGATGATTGTGGTTTTGGTGGTATACTAATAATATATTCATTCACCAACTGGGGTTGTGTGGTGTAAAGTGAAAGCGGACTGCAAATAATATTATACCATAATATACCAAATAGTGAAATAAAATAATAGCCTAGCCGATGCAAAGTTGGACAATATAAAGAAATTTCTATGATTTTCTGCAGTAGCTTTTAACTCATATGTATGTACATATAAAAAAGTAAGTTTACGTATATTTCTAATGGTGTGCTATATGTGTGAGGAGGTTGGCACATAATCATGATTCATTATGGCAGGAAATTGCTTTTCTTTCCTATCCACACCCTGCACAAAAAACGTGAGAAAATCTCGGTTACTTTCTGGTTATTAATGAATCCACGATGATTACTGCTAGTTTACATGATCACTTTTGTTTACCCTCTGCATGTTCCAGCTTGTACAAAAATTTTATATAGTGGGATAATAATAATAATAATAATAATAAGAGTATATGTGTATATAAAGAAAGTGGCCTGGTTCCTTTATAATTTTCTTAGTTTGATCTGATAACCGTATTGCTCGGCAGCAGCGGTAGCACAGGTGTTGATATTTGGGTTGCACCACACTACCGGTAAAAGCATATTATCATGCGATTAGTCGTTCATTATATTGACTTTGGAGTACGTAGGTGCATGCTATTATTATACATCATTTTACCGGTCAGAATAAGTAATTAGTTAAATAGCCATAAAGACTTGTACAGTATTTCTTGTTTTGAGACATGTTTTTTTGTCTTTATAGCATTATTATTGCAATGTATGTACATTTAGTCGGTTTGCTACGGAGGTTTTTATAACAACTTTGGCAAGTTTATTGCAATTTGTTTATTACAGTCTATTATACTACAATAAATACAATTTCTGACAATCATAAAAGAAAAAAAAGTCATCTAATATATGTTCACATGCACAACCGTCATTGCATGCAATTCATCTTCTTTCCAACTTGAAATCCATATATGTAGCAAAGAACAATAGCGTCTGACAAGTTTGCATTTCAAACCTTGACAGTCTCCACCCTTTATCTGACAAAATGATTAGATGTGGCATTAATCTTACAGCATTATTAAGGCATGCGATTTGGCTCAACTTTTAGATTTATACATTTGACCACTTTCAATTACTATTATTACTATCGTTGGTTGCATTTATTGCTTGCTGTCTTCATTTTGATATATGCTATGCGGTACGCTATCTATCAACTTCTGTTTCCTAAATTTCCTTCTAAAGTAACGTCCATAAGAAATGCGCGTATTTTTTGCTAGTTTTATATTATATTTAAGAAGGTTATTTTTAAGATTACGTTTTACTGTGCTAGTTAAAACGAACACACATTCTGACATTCTACTATTGTGGTTGTCGCTTGAACACTACATCAAAGAAAAATCGGAGGCTGATTACGTAGACAGAATTTACTTTTCTTATTTTTGACAAATGTCAAACTCAAAACCAAAATGAAATAGAAGTTAGCAAACCAGATTTAAGATTTCTTTGTTTATATGCTTATACAAAATATTGTAAGATGGACCATAAATAAAATGCCAAGATTTAATGCTCACCCGCTACTACTACTACTACTACCACTATACCAGTTATTTCGCAAAGTGGATCCTCAAGCGTGACATTGAATAAAGAAGGGAAAAAGTTAAAGCACTTTTTTACTATACCAATTTACGGTTGTAATTCAATAAACTTTACAAAGAGAAACATTCGTATCAAGTGAGCAGTGGGAATGCAAGGAAAGAAACGTATTATTTCACAAAGTATTGTTTGTTTACAAGCGTATATCAGAAACAGGGCCTTTTATTTCTCAAAAAAGCAAAAACCCTGGCTTGTCTGGTTAGTGGACTGGCTTGCCACTGGATTCATGTCAGGAGTTAAAAGTTTGTCCCAGATGAGCAGTTCACCTTGTTTATTTATGCACTGCGCTACTACCATTTACTAGTTACTCTATCTATATTTTTGCTAAAAGAGAAAAAAAAACGCACAGAGAAAACCTACAAATATGGAGTATGGATAATACTATTTTTGTGTGCTTGCCGCATCACCACAGACAGTGGTGGTGGTGGTCCACTATTGTTTATTTATCCTTAAAGGTATAAAAAGAAGCTTTTTATACTCACAATACAATTTCAGCAGTACAACAGCATTTCTCCTCAAGTTGCATATATTATCCATGTTACATTTTTGCCATTTTACAACAGCAAACATAACACACGGAACTATTTATTCCATCCACAATACTCCGCTTTATGAATAATATATGGATGAAAAGAATAGATTTTTTTAGAAAAACTAATACCCTTCTTCTCTTATGATTTTTTTCTCGTGAGAAAAAACCGTGAAAAAATCTTTTAAAAAGTATAAATCACAAAGCAACAAATGTGTACAACACATTCGTACTTTAGTACATCCATAAAGACTAAAAACGTGACGCAAAAAAATCTCGTCTTGATAACATGTATGAAAATCTATTCAAAGAAACGCGTACGTACTATTCGTGGCTCTGCTTTTACGACTGGAGCATTTCATGTAAGCCTTTCATGTTTGCTCTTACATATTCAAGTTTTACATTCAATCATACCAAATTAACAATGAAAGACGCATGTCAGCTTTTTAAAAGTAAAAGTGTACGATTTTTTTTCATACATTGTGATAAGTAATGCAAAAACATCTGCTATTTGCGTATTATTTCCAAGCAAAACAACAACAAGCGGCGGCGCAGGGAGCGCAATAAAAAATATAGAATTTGATACGAGAACGATGCTGAATCCATAAAGTTTTATGGATGATACATTGTTCTAAACGTCACTTTTTTCCATTGTCTCGACACGCTGCTGTGTGTCTAACGTTTTGGAACAAGTAAAGGAGAAAGAGGTACATAAGTAATGTAGTTTGAAGATAGGCATGTGTCTTTTCTACTTAAGTTGTTTCTTTTCAAAAGTGTTGGTAAATGTGGACGGAAGGGCGGGTACAATTTTCGTACATTTATATAATAAAATCTTTCTCTCTTGGGTTTCTGCTCAGACTATCTGTATAAATGGAGGAGACATTACATTAATGGACGGAATAAGAAAAATAGTTTATTGCATTTTTAAAGAGAAAAAGTGTTCTGTTTCTGGTAATAAATGTATATTATCAGTGATAAATTATCACTGATAATTCTTTTATTATTCTATCACCCATCTGCTTGTAAAGGTCACAAAAAATGGTTTGGTTCAAGTAATGCATGCAAAAAAGCTTAAGGTTTATTAATAGTAGTAAATTCTAGTCAAGTTATCCATACAAGCAAAGTGACCTGAAAAAAAGCAAGATACATACGTCATGCAAACTCCTTTGTAATGCAAGATTGAAGATAAGTGAAATTAAGTAAATTATATACACTTTTAAAAAATAAACTAGGTAAGCAGATCACTCGGTCTGGTTGGTTTACTTAATCTATGGAATTTTTTCCCAATTTTTTTTCGTGAAAAACGAATATACAATTCATTTATATATATAAGCATCTGCACCCTGTAAAGTCTACTATACAGGGTGCTTATTATGACGCAGATAAAACTGTAATATAGATGAGAGTTTAAGATTATATAAGAAAGGAATGGACAAATAGAAAAACTTGCCATGTTGTGTTCTTGTGTGTGTAAAAACAAAAAAGTGCTTGCACTTAAACGAATTGTTCCCTACGATGGTAGACAAGACAAGAAGGTATGATACAATTCATTATGCAATCATAATAAATATTTTCTTATTTTTTTTCTTTTTATAAACTGCATCTACTCGGATTCCTTAGTGTAAAAGTAGGACAAGGCCCTAGCTGTTTTCCCAAATCCTCTCATAAAACATGACATTTTTAAATATTGAATAAATAAGACACTTCCAGTTGTAGACTAATAGACTATCCATTCAGACAAGACTATTATAACTAAGTAGCAGTAGCAGAGTAAGCGACAAATAAAGACAAACTATGCATACTATAAAGTAGTTCCATGTTTTCTGCTAAAAATAGATTTAATGCAAACTATCCCAAAAAAGAACAATGGACCATTTCTGTCAGGGAAATTATTGCTATCTATTATTATCTGCTTGGTCATCACAATAATAGAAGAAAACTACATCTGCAACATTTCAGTAGGGAATAAGGATCTAAATTTGACTGTGCGTGAGTTTGTGTGTAGCCATTCATTCATACGATTTTTTTTGGATTTTTAAAAAGTATTCTGGAAATAACATAATTTATTGCAACATTGCAAGAGCACATAAAAAACCTGTCTTGTACGTTTAGTACTTGTGTAGGTTCCTTTAGTACCTACTAGCTAAAGAACAATGTGAACTGTCTGTATTTGTATTTTCTAACTTTGTAACCGAAAAAAGGTTCATATTGTTTCATAACTATGCTACGTACCTATATATGTATCTACATGACGGTAGAGGCTCTACCGTTGAGCCGAGAAATAAAAAAATAGAATTGTCTGGCTGCCACTCCAGAATTTTTTATATAAAGAACTGCGTTGGCGTACTACATAATCAGGTAAATATGTCCTGGTCCTGCATAAAAAGAAACGCTTACTAGGTTATTATTATTATTGTTTTGTAA
>JAHZMT010001562.1:0-14415 GCA_027743785.1 Sinhomidia bicolor
TTTACAAGGGGAAAGTGAGTAGGAGGAGCGACATCGAACAAGCCAAGTGGAAAAGCCTTTATCATCATCCTACATATATAAACATATATATATATACACGCTCAACAACGCTGGTTACTTTCCGCCGCTGCTGTGATACATGTGTACATTCATCATCAAAACGATTGTTCTCTTTTAACAAAACGCATATTGTACAATTTTCCCCACATATATATATACATGTATGTATACCTATATCAAATGATAGTCGCAGTTGGTTGGTAGAGTAGCCGTCGTGTGTGGTGTGATAGCAAATAAGTGTATGATTTTTTTTTGCGAGCATATAATATTCTCAAAATACGACGATACATTACACTGCCACCACCAACCATAGCCAACTAACGCTGTCTGTAGACAAAGAGAGCAAGGAGGAGGCACGACAGCATGAAATCAAGTGAAAGTTTTGTGTGTGGTGTGCGTATGTGTGTGCTCTTTGTTCTCTCTCTTGTTATCAGTCTTGAACAAACTGAGACTTTACAGTTGTGATGAGAAGGAGAACCTGATGCTTTTCTCTTGTCTTGTATATTTTTTTTCTTCTTGTGAATTCACCCAAGGCGAGAGAGGGAAAGAGAAAAGACACTTATTATTATTACGGTAACTGTTATTATCATCGTTTCTCATAATATTGTATATAAGGTTATCTTCCAACCAAAAAGTCATCCTTGTCGGCACTGGTGGCGCTACTCCGAGCCACTGGCATTCCTTCAGTTCTCTAACAAATTAAGTCAACTTGGCTAACTGGCATCCAGTACAACTCAAGACGTATCTTGTCCCCTCTCCGAAAGAAGAGCTCCCTTGCTCCACACGTTTCATCCGAGTTTTTTTTTAAGAAGAAGAAAAAATGGAGCATTGAAGTTGTCAGATATATTGTCTTTATCGTGGTGATCTGCGGCCTCACATCTTTGGACAGCACTCTGTAGATCATTATTTTTTTGATATCATCATCATCCTACATCCTCCTCTTCCCCCACCACCGCGCCGCAGCCAATAAAGTACATTTGCTCTAATGATAAAAAAAGAGTCAGCCCAAGTCAGAAATTATAGTCGTTAGACAAGAGGAAAGGAAGAAGAAGAAGAAGAAAAAAGTATCAAACAAGACAAGCACGACGACATTTTTTCTCTTTGGATCCCATCATTACCATTATTATTATTGCTGCTGCCAGAGTGTGCAATCAAATCAGTATTGCCATTTCCCCACCACACACACAGAGACACGGAGATACACAACAGCAATGTCCAATGGTGTAATAATAATAATAATAATAGCAGCACTACCTTGTTGTGAGCCATCCGTACTTGTTTCCAGTTGGCATTATGTATTTCCTCCTGGTCGCAATCTTGTCTAGGCCAGCAGCAGCAGCAACTTTTTTGTCGTCCCGGTGGAACTGCTGCTCATCTACTAATCATTCTAATAACTCTTCGTGTTGAGGAAAAAACTTGTCAAACTTTCCCTATCTTCCTCTCTCCTAACGCCTTTTTTAACTCTCTCTCTCTCTCTAGTCTTCTTACTACCTTGGCAGTTTTTTTTTGTACAATTATTTTTGGAAAAGAATCGTTTAGTTTGTAAGAAAAACCAAGTAGAAAAAATGGCAGGTGCAAAGCCAGGAGTGCATATCTGCCGGTTGAAGAAGGTGTCCGTACCTCAGTTCCTGATTGATGGAGACAAGTTTGTAAAATGGGATGAGGTAAGTCTCAATCGTTTTAACTTTTATTTATTTTTTATTTTTCCCCGTCTTCTTTTTTCACTCTTCCTTGCTCTTAGCTAAAATAACAAGAAAAAAAAAAGTTCAACCCAGTTTTCTCCCTTTTCCCCAAAGAAAGAGAAAAGGGGGAAGAGAATATAAGAAGGAGACGAAGAAAGTAGTACATTTTCATTTTTATTGCCATTTTACTAAAACTTTCAACTAAACTTTCCTTTTCTTTATGTACTTTATTTTTATACGCGTACTTCTCACAGTTGGACATTGGTTATAATCTGTATCCAGTTCAAAAAGAGAGAGCGTATTATTATTGAGCATGCCATGTTTATTGTTGTTCGGTGTCGGCTAGTAATGGGACATGGACGTTTTTCCCATTAAAACTAGTTTTTCAACGTGTGCCTTTATTTTGCAGTAAGAAAATCCTGTCTGGCTTTCAAAAAAAATTTCTTCCCCAATCTTTTCTACTGTTTTCTGCTGCTCAAAATACACACACAGACAGTCCATAGTACCTGACTGAGTGCTTTCACCTTATTTCCCTTTTCTTTCCCTCTCTTTCCCTTTTCCCCCCTGCTTCGCTTCCATTTCCGTTGCCTCCTAATGGTTTAAATGTATAATCAATATCAGTCGCAGCTTTTCTTTTGAATAAATGGATGAATGTAGTAAATGGAGTGGAGGGGGCTACCAATCCGCATACACGTACATGCATACATACATTTTTACGATTACATGAAAATAAATGTAATAAATATACCTTTTATTCTCGTGTGTTTCACATAGGACTCTGGCGTCGGAACCCCGGTCACATTAAAAGTGGATGAAAATGGCTATCTACTTGTATTGGACTAATCAAAATAAGGTAATAAATGCCATCATCATCGTCATCATCATAGAATATATATTTTTTTTGTGTTCAACTATTCTTTTTTTTCTCTCTCTCTCTGCATCCATATAACTGAATCATTATGAAAGAAACTTTTTTCGTTTTGCACGTCGAACCGGGTAAAATTAATGTTATTACATGGACGTAGGCACACGTTTAGCTATTTAAAGGAATGTAATAGTTGTAATAATAATAAAGCTAGTAATAATATATAACAACAGCAGCAGTGAGTGATGCCGATATGCAGAGAATGATAAATGGAGAATGAATACTCTGAAATAAAAAAAAATGTAGAGTAATAAAAAATAAAAGGGAAATAGTCATTCATCATGATATCACATTTAACAACCCTGTGTGTGCTTACATAACATTACGAAATTGTAAAAGTTGACTTTTTTTGCCGTGCATTTGATTCTAATGGAAGTATGCAATAATAATGATAGCAGATCTTGACTGCTGCTGCTATGCTGCTTGTGCTATGCTTCTGGTAATAATTTAATTTTTCTTCTTGTTTCTCTCTTTTCTCCCTGGAATTATTTGATCCGCGCGCAGGAAGTAGATCTTCTAGATATAGCAGCAGTTCGCGATACAAGGACAGGGAAAGGGGCAAAACTTCCCAGGGATCCGAAATTGAGACACATTGTAACATTGGGTTCTGCGGATACTCTGGAGGAAAAGACTGTCACTGTCGTATCGGGCCCCGACTTTGTCAACATTTCCTTTACAAACTTTTGTTGTAATAAGAAAGAGACGGCCAAGGTGAAAAGATTTTTTTTAAAAAACCAAAGCAAAATATATCATGATGTTTTTTTTGGCAGATTTGAAATAAAATGAAATAAATTACAAAAGAATTTTTTAATTCTTTTTTTACGATTTTTTTCTCTCTCCAGTTGTGGTCTGATGAACTTTTAGAAATAGCTCACAATCTACTTCAGATAAACAACCCAATAACCTCCTACTTGAAAAAAATTCATACGAAACTCACGATACTAACAGATAAGCAGGGTAAAATCCCCGTAAAAAATATAACAAAGACGTTTACACAGCATAAAGATGACAAGAAAAGGGTGGAAAAGGCGCTGGACGCTGCAGGACTTCCATCAGGAAAGGTACAAGGAAAAAAAACCCAATTACAAAAAATAGAAATAATTATTAAATGTAGCATCGTCATCATCATCATCATCGTCGTCGTAATAAAATAAATAGTTATGTCATTTTTCTCTGTCATTATCATAACTTTCACTAGAATGACACAATCAACCCCTCCAAGTTCACATTCGAAGACTTTTTCCAGTTCTACAAAAACATGACTGGGCGACAGGAGGTGGAGCGAGTATTTGACGAGATCACGCAATCCTCAAAAAAGAAACTAATGACTGCTGAGCAGTTTATGGAGTTCCTCAACAAGGGACAGCGGGATCCCCGGCTCAATGAGATTCTGTATCCGTACACAACTCCGGACAAGGCAAAGGAGATAATCAATACGTACGAGCCGAATCAGTACAACAGACAAAAAGCGCAATTGTCCCTGGATGGCTTTCTCCGATACCTGTTGTCCGATGACAACTCTGTCGTGTCCCAGGAAAAGTTGGATTTAGCCGATGATATGGATCAGCCTCTCAGTCATTACTTTATCAATTCATCGCATAACACATACCTTACAGGTAAACGAAAAAAAAACACGTACTGACTGATGGCGGTGGTGGTGGTTGAAAAAAATAATAATATATCATCAAAAACTGGACATTTTGCAGGGTTGCGTGATGCACGATACTCTTTTTTGCTTTCATGTTTTTTTCTCTCTCTTATCTTAAAAAATTATAGGGCATCAGTTGACTGGAAGAAGTTCCGTGGAAATGTACAGGCTCAGTTTATTAGCTGGGTGCAGGTGTGTGGAATTGGACTTTTGGAATGGAAAGAACAGAGGAACCCGTCATTGTTCATGGTTATACGCTAGTTCCTGAAATTGCTGCAAAGGTAAGTAAAAAAAACTGCTAGTGCTACTACTCTTATTACGAGTTATCGGGAATGTTAGTCATTTTGTTCATGTTCATGATGATGTGGAGGGAAACATAACGTTATGGAAAAATAACGTGTTTATATATATATTTTTTTACGTAATGGTGTTTTTGTGAGTGTGGCAGTGTGTGTGGCGGAGAGTGATGTTTTATTTTGTGATACTTTTATTTTATGACCTTCCTTTATATCTTCCTTTTGGGGAATCTCAACGTGACGTTGTTGCTTTCTTTTTAGTGCATTCTTGTATGCTCATAATATATGCTCTCTCCTTTTTCCTTGTTGGGTTTGCTATAGGATGTGATAGAGGCGATAGCTGAAAGTGCGTTCAAAACATCGGACTACCCGGTGATTCTCTCTTTTGAAAACCACTGTAATCCCCGGCAGCAAGCCAAAATTGCCCAGTATTGTCGGGAGTACTTTGGAGAAATGCTGCTGGAGTGTCCACTTGAATCTCATCCGGTAGGAATTCATAGACAGTGAATGAGCGCAATAATAATAATAATTTTTATCGACTTTGCCAGCGCAAAATTTATGAGCGTGGAGTGATGATGGGCGAACAATGAGGTCTTTTGCTTTTGAAAAAAGGAAAAGAGTGAATTAAATTAATTTCTTGTTCTTTTGGCGCTGCCTCCTTTTTATTTTGTAGCTGGAGCCGGGAAAACCCCTGCCACCTCCAAGCTTATTGAAAAGACGTATAATTATTAAGAACAAAAAGAAGCATCATCATCACAGTCACTCGCATGGACAGAAAGGACCATCGAAAAAGTTGAGTAAGGGACAAGCCCCAGAAAATGGAGAAAGCTCACCTTTGCTGTCAAAGGATGACTCAAAAGACAGTGTGGATTTGGAAGAAGCATCTGCATGTAAGTAGCAGCCACACTTTTATTCTTTCATTATTTGACGTACCCGAGTACTGCAATGCTGCAAAAAATGGGAGCTTTATTCGTAGCAAGTCGACTTTGATTTTGTGAGTCATAAAAAAGCAGCAGGAATTAATTGTCCAAGTGTAGAGAAAGTTGTCAAGTGAAAAACAAGTGCATTTATTTAGTTTTAGTACACAGCGCGTCCTTTTTATAGAGCGGAAAATCAGATTTATTTTCTTGTACATTTAACATCACAGCAGGTGGTGAAATTCCCGAGGAAGACATTAGCTCAAGTTCGGACGACGAGGACGACAGTACCGAGGCAGACGATTTGAAGAATCTGGAAAAGTCCCAAAGTGATAAGGGCACTGCAGGAAAGGAGTCAGAGGCCAGTGATGAGATATCTGATCTAGTTAATTACATCCAACCTGTTCATTTTTACAGCTTCGAGGCAGCTCAGAGTAAGTGGGCTTTGTTGGTTCTTTAACAACATTCTCAGAAAACGGGTGTCTCGGCTCCTGCTGCTCTCTTTGCTGTCTCCTGTTTATTTACTCGTTAGAGTTATGATGGCAAACGAGATTTTCCTTTTAAGTGGTTTTCCAAAAAAAATAGTAATGTTTAAGGGATGGGTGGGGTGATGATGGAAAGCGGAGAGGGAAGCAGAGTGGAAAAATAAATGAGCACACAGCAAAATGATAAATTGCTCGAGGAACGTACTACGTAATTTTTCCCTCTTCTTGCAGATCGTAACAAAAGCTATGAAATGTCTTCATTTGATGAGAGACAGGCAATGACGCTGCTCAAGGAGAGACCTGTGGAGTTTGTAAATTATAATAAAACGCAGTTGGCTAGGATCTATCCGCGTGGTACGAGGGTTGACTCTACAAATTTCATGCCTCAGGTGTTTTGGAACGCTGGCTGTCAGTTGGTAGCTCTGAACTTTCAAACAATGGGTAAGCTTCAATATTAGTTTTCTTGTCGGAAACGCAACACAAATTATTATTTGCTGTTTGGACTACTTTGGTTGCACCACTAGCACAACAACATATAGGCGCACGTTTTTTTTTTTTTTGCAAAATTGTGTTAGCGTTTCAGTTTCATGTGAGAAAATGCACAGATGCGAGTGAATTATGTGTGTGTGGTAGCAAAAGTGTCAAAAAAGTTGCATGGGTTTCCTTGAGAGAAAGTTTTTTGTGTACTGGTCTGTTCATGATGTTTTCTGGGGCATTCGCAGACTTGGCAATGCAGCTTAATTTGGGACTCTTTGAGTTCAACGATAGTTGTGGATATTTGCTCAAACCTGAATTTATGCGGAGGAAAGACAGAGAAATTTGATCCTTTTGCCGAGTCAACTGTTGATGGGATTGTGGCAGGGACGGTGGCAATTCAAGTGAGGAACTTGTAAAACTTTTATATTGAGAAAAGTTGCGCTGTTAAATAACATCGCATTAAAATGTGTACTCTATTCCACTTGCCTAGTGTGTTTCAAGATGACACTCTGGGTGACGAGTCGAGTGAAAATAGTGAGCCTACCACTGCACCCACCACAGCCGCCGCCACAACAACACCAGCACCCTCGGCTGCATCCACAGTTCCGCCTACGCCAATATCCAAACCGTGGAATGCGTCATTTAGAATCAGGCCTGTCCCCGTTGATAGCGGCTCCTCATCGCCAAATTCCGGTACGTCACCAGCCCCCACCACCTCTGTATTTCCCCCGACAAACAGACCAGAGTCTGTGGATGAAGGCAAAAAGAGTATAGTGGGTCCTATGCCGCCTCCGCCACCCAATCTGGGAGCATTTTATGAATCTGGAACTCCGGATAAATCTGTCGCTGTGCCATTCTCACCAGAGCCATTTGAGAAGCTGTTTGATCATAAATATTATCGTGACAAACGGCAGCAGCTGGATAAGAAAATGGATGAACTTAGAAAGAAGCACGAGAAGGATCGAAGAATGGCAAAGGCTCCGAGAAAAAGTCATAAATTAGTGAAGAAACTGTCTTCCAAAAACTTGCAAGTTTTCACAAAGTTTTTATTACCATTATTATTTCGGACGCGTAACAATATTTTACAGCAGGGCTGATGTGCTGCAATTTATTTATTCTGTTTTCTTTTCGCTACACACAGAGAGTCGTCCATGATTAAGAAAGACTCCATACCGAATCCGGAAGAGGTATTGCGTCAGCAGCTTGATGTTGAAAAGGATCTTCACAACAAAGGACAGGAAGAGGTGATGACAGTACACTATACTATACATCATAACTCATAACAATATTTTTCCAAACAGGCGTCATTTCCCACTTGAGAAGAAGCAGTGTGGAAAATGAATTAGATGCTAGCTAGGAATTCTTTTTCCACATCACATCATTATTTGAATGTTTGATGAAAAATGTATGCTTGTGTGCCTCCTCTTCCTCTGTACGTAGATTTTCAAGTGGATGGACAAGACGATCAAAGAGTCTCAAGTTAAGCAGATGAAACTGTTGAGCCACTTAGAAGAGCGTGAGAAGGCAGAAGTTGAAAAGTGGCTGCATAGTTGGAGGAAGGATGAGTACAAACGGTTGAGCAAACAGACGCGTGACAAGAGTGAGTTGGATAGAATGAAACGAGAAGTAACTACGCTGCTTGTGGAGAAAGGCGTTGATGAACGAGCCAAAAAGACACTGCTCTATCAAGACATTCGGGGGAAACTGGAAAAGTCTCATAAGGATGTTCTCAAAAAGTTTGAAGAGTATAAAATGAAGGTAATTTTCTCTTTTGGGTTTTATTTTTCTCCTCCTTTCCTCAACCACTTTTTTAAAGCATGTCTCGCAGGCAAAAAAAATAACTGATGCTTAAAGGACCATATATGATACATACAGCTTGTCCAAAAAACCTAAAAAAAAAAAAAAAACTTTTTTCTCTTCCTTTCTTCCCTTTCAGGAGTCTCAAAAGCTTGACGAAGAGTATTCATTACGACACAGTCAACTCTTGTCGCTTTCCATGGACAGTGATACGTGTAGCAACGGGGGAGGAAGTGAACATACCACAAACATTCCGAGGAGATACTTGTCATTCCATGAACTAGAAAAAAAAACGTAGAAGGGTTGAGATGTTTGATGATCCTGTTTTCCTTTCGCTTTCTTTTCATCATCCCACCACCACCACCACCCAGCCAACAACCCCTTCCTTCATCGTCAACATTTTTTAGTATCGGCCTACTAAGCAATAAGTCGACCTAAACAGTATACATTTCAACAACATTATAACGTAAATATATCTATATACCTATACCTCTACCTATATTATCATCATGTTATTTTATTCCTTTCCATCTGCGTTATTCATTCATTGTGCTATAAAATGGTTCCTTTTTTGTAATTATTATTATTATTATTATTACGTGCATTATTATTGCTGCATTGTACGATCTTAGTAGGACGCCGTTAGAACAAGTCTGTTTTTTATAGTTCTACATCCATTTCCACCGGTTTGTATCAATATTCCTACATATATTTAGGATAATAATAAGAAATAGTGAAAATAGCTCATTATTATTATTATCATAAAAAAATAATAAAAATGTTATAAACTCATTTTAGCAGTAGTAGTATTATTAGGAGTAGCTTGTTAATGATTCACAGTGAAATAATGGAAAAAGTTAACGTTTAGAGTTCATTCAGATGATGATGATGATGTACATATTGTTGTTACTATTATTACTAATTACTACATATCTAGTGGAAAATAGAAAGAGAGTAGTACAGAGTACTTTAGAGTTTAAGAACAAAAACATTAAAGCAGTAGCAGCAGCATCATCTCAAATAATTATTAAAAAGTATAAAATAACAAGTTGCATTATTATTAGGGATTACTGTGCAGTGTGCAGTAAAAAAATATGGGCAGGTTTTCCCAATGTCGTTCTCCCTACATCCTTCCACTAGCAATCTACCGTTATTAGTATTTAGCTGATTGCAATTACCTGTGTACTAATATATATATGTATATCATTGTTTCAAAAAAATAATAAAACTAGGCAAATGTGTAGATCTGATAACAGTGAGCAATTGAAAGGGAGTTGGGTGCACATTTTTTCAAGTGCAAATCAACTTGATGAGATTTCTAGGCTAAGGGAAATTTTGAAATGACAGAACGCTTTCTTTATTGGAATGTGGCAAAAAAAATATTGTTGTTGTTACAACAAATTAATTTATGGACTGACTGATCTTTGAGAACTGTTGAATCTGGTAATAAGTTTACGAATTAGGAAGAAAAAAAAATCATAATCAAACGTTCAGATTTCAGATGGGTCGTATCATAATAATAATACCTATTTATTACGCCGCATTATTGCTGTCAAAAATAGTACAGTTTGTAGAAGAATTTATATTATTACTACTAATTAATGAAGAAGACAATCTTTAACCAATTGTAATAAACTAATCAATCAACAATTAAAAGTGTATACAATGTTCTGCAAAATAATGATGATCATGAACAATAAACGTGTCGCATTAGCTATATGTATGTAAAATATAAATAAATGTTAAAGGAATATCAATGTCGCTGTGTTGTTGTAGCTGCAAGTGATGTTTTTTGTAAAATGCTACAACAAAATTATAAAAAATAACAAAGTAAGGATGTGTCTGTACAGTTTTTTAAATGGTGCGCAAATGACAAACTGTATGGTCTTGGAGGAAATATAACCTGTTTGTTGTACTCCGAGAGTGTGATAGCCCCGAGGAATTTTGTGTACCTTTTCAACAAAAAGTTTTTTACCCGTGTACTCTACTAACTACTACTACTACTACTGTAAACCAACCTATTATCAACAAAACCAATCACTCAAAAAAACGTATATTAGGCACTTTCCACAAAAACCGCTTCTTCAAGTAACAATTCAAATTTATAGCGCAAATGAATTTTCGTACATTCACGCACCACTTTAAAACCTAATATATATTAACAAACTCGAAGAACAACGAGCATCTTATAATAATAGCTTTTATCAAAAAAAAGTATTGTTGTTATACACAAAACGTATGTAACAATTTTATTTATAAAGATTATTCTTGCAATTGTGCTGACAAGAACTAATAACTGTGTAAGGGTGTTTGTGTACCTTATAAATAAGTTTACTGTATCATCACACACACACACACACACAATTTTAAAAAGGAAACATTTAGCGAAAAGCAAAAAGCCCACAATGATATGGTAATGGTAAGCCTGTCTCTGTGCTGGGCTAATCAGACTAAAAAAACGCAACAAAATTTGATACAATAAGAGCATTTAAGAATATTAGAAACTCTAAAACGGTTTCAAAAATTAAACAGACACAGATCAATGAGAGGTATACTACAATTTAAAAAAAAAACGCTTGACAAATAAAATGTGAAAGGTGAAAATTTTATTGGGAAGGTAATAAAGTGCAGAAAAAAATACTAGCCAGGGAATTATATAAGCGGACAAGGTAATTGTAATTAGTAGGTAGTATTTAATCAGTAAACTAGTTTCCATCAATTTAAAATGTCAGCGTATAATAATAATAATAGTATCCCAGCTAAAAGAATGGAACATGTCGTGTGTTTAACAATATTATGAAATTCAAATTGATAAAATGTATGCTATATTCAAATTGTATTATTGAGGCTTCCAGAAACTACTGAAAATGAGTCCTTCATTAAATCAGTGGTTAACCTGCTACTTATTTTGGGTCTGTTTTCCAACTCTGCAACAGCAAGCTTTTCTTTTTTGAAAACATTCAACTCAACGAAACCGCATAAATTCCAACACAAACTATTATAAATGATAATAACATTAGTATTTTTCAATTTTCATTATTATTATTATTATTATTATAAATTATACATTTCAGATTTATTTTTTTCGAGCAATTAATTTTTTTTTTTGAGAAATTTTTGAAAAAAAAAGAAGCTATCGTGCTGTGTTAATTGCTGCTGATTCAACTTGTGCTAGTCTATTACCTAAAAAAAATATTTTATTATGCAGTAGTTTGTATAATTGGTTCATATCATTTTATTTTTAGCAATAATAATAATAATTTAATAAAAATTCTAGCTGCAATACGGATAAAAATGGTGTGATATAAAAGATGTGCACTCGTTATCATTATTTTTTAATTACGCGCGTACACACGAGTAGAAAATAAAACACTTGTTTGTAGACATATATATATATAGACTTCTTCAAAATGCACAAACTGTAGAGAAAGTGGTCGTTAATCAGAGATGAGAATGTATACTTAAATATATAAAAATATGTATAACATATATGCACTATAAATATAAACTCTTAGGTGTATAACCTTTCTATATAATTTACATTCAAAACGTCATTTATGAGTATTATGATCATGTATAAAAAATATTCATATTTATAATGTGTTATTGAACTGCAGTGTGTGTAAAAGCTACAAGTAACGCGTTTCTTTGTACATATTAAATGTACAATAATTATTAATTCCTTCAAGTATTTATCCACCATCACCAATCAATCAATTACAATTACAAGTAAGATTATTATTATTATTAAATATTATTCTTATATTATTTGTGAGCTAGTTTTTTTAGATCCTGTTAAGTCTACTACTTAAGCAAGGATAAAAAGGAAAATACATAATTTTAAAATAAAAGTATACCGTGTATTCACAATATTGGTGAACAAGTAACTATAATAATTAATTATGTTTAGCATGTTGTTAGTATTATTATTATTATGATTATTATACTTTTAGAAATAAAAATCAATTTACATCAATGTGAGTCCCAACTACCCATCATCATATACTGTAACATGTTTTGATGTGTGTGATCTTGATATTTATAGGAAAAGCAACAAATGAAATAGTATATTTATATTTAATTGTGTCTATTATATCCTGGTTGTAATATAATAAATCAGATGATGAAATAGTATAATGCAAAAGCAGACAAAACTAGTTTACTCTTACATTTAAAAAAATGTATGCGTAATTAGTTGAAATTTTGCCGTTTCATAATAATTATTTTGGATGGGTGTTGGAGGAGGGATGCACGTTTACCGCCGAACCAATTACATTATTTACACAGCAGCGTAAATATATGAGCTATAGGCCATAAAATAATATTGAATTTAAAGTTACGACCGACCTCATCATAATAATATTACTAATGATGCAAACCCCGAACTGGTTTATCCTCCTAAACACAAAATTGGAGAACCGAAACCGAACAATTTTTCATAATTCATTTTTTTAAAGATTTTTAAAGCTCAAACACGTCAAGTTGATGCTCCATTTAAATAAAAATCATTGCACAACATTAGCTTTTATCATGTTCATAGAAAAATTTATTACTTTTTGTACACAAACAATAATATTATCGTTATTATTTCAACAAATTTCTTTATCAGTAAATATATTATATGTTGTAGTTTTACAATAAGGATGTAGCAGCGAATCCTCTTTCTTTTTTTTTAAACAGGATATTCCCTTATCATCATCAATATTATTATTATTTAATATTTTTACCGTATCCTTTAATCATTATATCATCATTAAGACTTTTTCTTTAAATATATAAAGTGTATATGTAATAATATATTGGCATTTTCTGTTCATCGTTTTACTCTTTTTATTATTATTAGTATTCACATGACATGACAAAGACATGAGAGTAAAAACGTCACGATAATACAATAATAACGTACCACACTACATACATAATAATAATTAATTTGAAACAAGAAGAGAGGATGTTGTGTGAGGTGTGTTCTGTGGTAGAATATAATAACAACAACTTAACTTTTCCAACACTACTTTAAAATATAATATAGAAATAATAATTAAAATAAAATTCTTAAATCTAGTAAAAACAGAATAGATACATAATAATAAACATTGAAACATTTTACAGTATTGTTCGTCGACCATTCGCTCAACTCCCTCCCTCCCCATCTTTCTGTAGGAACATTATTGGCATTTTCCTCTCTCTCTCTCTCTCTCTCTTCCCGATAACATTGCTAGTTTTCTATTTAAATAATAATAATAATAATAATACACAAGTGTAGTATATAAAAAAAACCTTTCCATTCATTCACCTTTTTTTGATGTAAGAAAAATGTAATATTTTATCTTAGCCGAACACATTTTGCATTCCAAAATCATTATCTTTTCCCTCATCATCACCATATTTAATATTTAACATGTTTTATATAGATTTTTTTTGGTTATTATTATTATATACTCTTTTTTTATACATGAACAAGAAGAGGTGTGTGTGATGATGATAATGTGATGATGGTGGTGATGTGCTTAGTGAGTTAGCACACGCACTCAACAATATTATAACAAGCATTCAACAAACAGTCATTCATTCCGGTTTTAATTACATTCATCCCTGTCATCATAAAACGCGATGCACATTCATTCATCTCTTTCTGGGATTTTCCCCTGTTTATCGCCACCATCAAGAGGTCACCTTCTCTGCTAACAATAATTTTTATCATGTTTATTTGTAATTGAGGGTTTTTTTACATTAAATAATATACTACTATATATATTCTCTAAAACTCTTTATCTGTTAAATCTATTTATTATATGAACATTATGTATATATTAAAATCTTAAGTATTATCGGAGGCACAGCCTCTGGTAATAAAAAAAGTCCATTTTCCGTAATACGCGTTATGTATTTTAAATTACACGACACTCCGAAATCCTGGACTTTTCTCCTTCTTTTTTACTGGGGTTGGTTTACAAAAACTCTGGTTGGCTAACTAAATATTTTGGGTCTTTTTTTTACTGCGAGTTAACTTTCAGTTTTTTTTCTTCTACAATCTAGAGTACGATCCAGTTTTAGATAAAGATGATAATAATTATGCGCGTGTGCGATTTTTCTATGTACTAGACTTTTAGGAAAAAACAAACAAT
>JAHZMT010001563.1:0-14974 GCA_027743785.1 Sinhomidia bicolor
GACGGACGGACAGACGGACGGACGGACAGACGGACAGACACAGACAATCACATAAAGTATGCTTCGCAACTTAATAATTTCTATAATATTTATGTAACTTATCAGCACAGTAAACTTCTGTATATAAAGAGACATGCCAAGGTGAAAGCTTCATTTAATCGTTCAGCTAACCTTGCCCAGTTAATAAAACTTGCCGTTTAGCAAATTGTTTTTTACTTCAACAATGTCAAAAGTTGAAACAGCGTCCTGCGTAACTGCTTGCTACAACATGTTTCGCTTTGCCCCAGCCTCTCCTCTGGAATGGGACTCTGTTGAGGAAGTTTACACAACAAAAAAATTTCTCCGTTTGAAGAAATATCTACCATGGTACTTTAGCGTGTTTGTTGTGATGAGCTTTGTGGGAACAGGATCCCTTTGCTTTACGGTTTCAGGGGCAAAAGTATTTGACATTAAGGCTGTAGTCTTTTCCGCAGCCATGTTTCCTGTAGGCTGCTACATGCTATTGACTTCCGCTACTGTTCACGTTTATTTGTCTGACATTCTTGAGGGATACACGAGATTGAGAAAAGTGTATTTTGAGATGGGTAAGAGCTATACGTATGGATACATTCAAAAGACAAATTTGCTCATTTCAATATTATTATTTATTTTATTTTAGCACTTTGCCTATCTAGCGGAAGTAGTACACAGGATCCAGACAAAACGGGGAAAATTATCAGCATTTTCATCAAAATCACGCTGTACGTGCTCCGAGCAATGTCCTTTTTCACTTCCCCGTGCGCTGTCTATCACAACTTGGATCCATTTTATAATGTATACCTGTATTGTTTTCAGCCAATTTTTTGCAGCTCAGAAAAGAGGTCATCATTTTCTTCGTGTGGTTGTGAATGCTCCAACTTTATTTCCAAAATAGTCCGACACATACTTGGAATGTTGTGCATGATGGAGGCAGCTCGAACATACGCCTCCTGCTTAATCATGCTATTTTATTACTTGGAGTTGCTATCAAAATGTGTTGAGCTATTAAAAGTAATGCCGGTAAAATTATTTTTAACTTGGTATCCAAAATTGCAGCTGTCTGTAGCAACACTTTACAGAGTGCTGTCTAAATGGCTGCAAATATTTTTGGGAACGTTCTTCTACATGATTGTCATATGCATTGTGAGTAGCATCAGGTATGTGGACGTGCTACCGTTGTCGGTGTATTGGGTGCTGCCAGCTTGTGGGATTATGAATACTTTGGCAGTTTATCTAATTTTTCCTTTCGTTACGGTCTGCAAAGAAGTAACGAGCAGTAAAATAATTAGTTTGCAACTTTGTAATGGAATGACAGCTAGCGTTTCTAGAGGACGGGGAAAGTTGAACAAAAAAAATTTAAAAAGTTTACGAGAAGTGGCACTCAAGTGTGGCGACTCTTTTGTTTTAAAGAGACATACAAAATGTACGTTTTATCAAACAGTGATAGAAAGAGTGATTGATGGCATTTTACTCAAGGAATAAAAAAAACGAAAAAAGTGTGTAAAGCTTGATGATCTAAGTCTAGTCATTTTTTTTACTTTGTTTGTTGTCACAGAGATTTAAACTTTTTATTTTGAATTCCGTCTACTTTTGAGAAAAAATGCAAATGCAGAACAAAGATAGATTTGGGCAGAATTTGTTCTCATGGTCACAAAAGTTTGATCCAGTTTAAATATTTTTTTAGTTTACAAGTTTCCAGGGCATTTTTCTAAAAAATAGTGAATATAAAATAGCCTTTGAAAGACAGATTATTCTGTAATGCTTGGCTGGAAGGAAAAATAAAACAGCAAAGTTTTAAGCTTATATTTCAGATATTTCTTGTATCAACTTTCCAACTGGATTTCATGCTGACATCTCATATTGTATTCTTGTCAATTTTACTTCACCTTCACAATACCGCATCTTGTTATGGTCACTCGTCTACTCCAAAAACCCATTGCCATTTAAAGACTATTTGACGAAAGGTGACATATTACTTAAATTTCCAAACTAGAAAAGTTAAAGTTTTATAAGGTAGATCAAAAGTGCTCATTCAAGGTCACGGGCATTACGAGAATTTTATTTCATTACAAAAAGTAATAAGTCTGCTGCAATTAGACACCGCTCACATAATACTTCTCTGTTTGAGTATCCACGGCAATATATATCAGGTAACCGATTAATGGTTTTTTTACTGTGAGGTTCCATCTTCTTCGAGCACAAAGTCAATTAGTTACTAAAAGTAAATTTTATTATTGTTATAGAACTTTTTTTTAAATGAAGAAGTGAATGTAAAGTTAACTAGCAGAAAGTTTTGAAATTGATATTTTTTCTATGGCTTTTAAAAAAATCAGACTAAATACTAAAAAATACTAACCATGAACTTTTAAGAGTGTCTTTAGGCCCATTTAAATAGTTTACTTTCACTTCATTGGCGGTAAAATGGATATGAATGAATATCTTAGCGACGGAATACTGACAAATTAAAAAATTAATCTTCACTTTGCTTTGGGTATTTCTTTCCGTCAAAATTATGCTTACAATATAAGCTTACTTCCTTGTTTTTTAAAAAATTCTTACGTTCTACCAATCATGCTTCCAAAATGCTATTATTTTATTTAAAAAGCAAACAATATTTTTTACATCATATTGACTTCTGGCAACCACATTTAATACTCTTTAAAATGGACAATATTTTGTTTCAGGTTCTGAAAAGATTGTGTTTATATACTGCGAGTATAGGTAGTTTACCTTCAAATTCTATTCTTTACCCTTAAGTCAGCTTGTCAAAAGCGATAAAGTTTCCAGAAAGAAGAGTGCCAGGTTTAGCATTGTTATTACTAATTTGTATAAACGTAAGCATCCCATACTCATTACTACTATTATGTAGCTCAGCTCATATACTTACGCTAATATTATTAAAAACTTCCGCAAGTTCC
The DNA here is from genome assembly GCA_027743785.1 of Sinhomidia bicolor. Taxonomy (NCBI): domain Eukaryota; kingdom Metazoa; phylum Arthropoda; class Collembola; order Entomobryomorpha; family Entomobryidae; genus Sinhomidia; species Sinhomidia bicolor. The sequence continues at coordinate 2,937 of JAHZMT010001563.1, forward strand.
TACAGACCTTGTAGTAACCTTGAAAAGAATGACTTGGCTAATTACACGGTTTGCAACGCAGATTTGTAATACCATTTATTCATTGTAATTCCTTTCATTTTACCTCTCCTGGTATCTTTTACTTTTAATGGCTTTGCCTGCCACTGGTGAAAACAACCACCTACGCCCAAACACTATCGCTCATTTGTTATGTACTTCACCGTTCAAAAAGAACATCATGCGAGAAAGCTTATACGGTGCATTAAGTATGATAATAATGATTGTGTTTGTTTCAGAGAAGCGTGCTCAGGCGGGAGCTTGTTTAAGGTTTTATAAAATATGTTTTATAATGGCCATTTGGGTGCTCACGTAACCATCTACCTTCACTAATGTATTTACAACTCCAGTACGCGTATTCTATGCTCCAAGGGTACACGTTTGGTGTGAATCTGTGAAGGAAAAGAAAATTTTACATCTTGTTTGCGCCCTCAACATAATAATAATAATAATGCTTGTACGGAGAAAGGAAAAAGCTTGTGCATCACAGCTTTGCTTTTCAGTCTGGACAAGGCTGTCGTCCCAGTAGGTTCTATGAGAATTTATCAAATGCTATGCTCGTGCTGGTGAGGATTTTGCTGTGGGGGAATTTTGAGACAGGCAACATGTTGTGGCTGAAAATGAATTCATGTTTGTATGAATTCATACAAAATCTGTGCATGATACAAAAATGCATTATACGATCACATATTAACACATTACCCCGCAATAAAATCATACACACTGCAACCAAAAAATCTAGGAATGTTCTGAAGCTACATAAAATTGGATAATTTTGGCATATGTATTATGTAAACAAAGTATGTAGTATAATGCTTCAATGCTGAATCGCGTTGTAAGCAAAATAAAAACGGAAACACACTTTGACTTTACGTGATGCCCGCAAATAATGATAACTTATTATTGGTTGGTGAATATTGAGTAGACGTAGTCGATTTTAAAATATGTTTACACTAATATAGGTAATTATTGGCAAATTGTGCATCTTTATTGTGAAAAAATCATTCCATGTTTTTTCGGGTTCTCCTTTTGTGAGTTCCTTTTCAAAGATAAATATATTATTTTAAGATAGCAAAAATCTTCCCATCCCCAGTACAGCCTTGTCGCTCCTAAGACTGGTTACCCGCCTCGGAATTTCAAACGACTCCTTCACCAATGAGATTATCCACTCTCCTCAATGCTTGACCACGCCTTTCGTCTGCAAGAAAACGTTTTGTTGCTTTCATTGGTCAACGAGCCGTTTGAAATGCCGAGGCGGGTAACCAGTCTTATGAGCGACCAGACTGTAAAAGTAACGGTTTGCACTAGAAAAAAATCCGCTGTTGCATTTCTGGAAATTAGATCATTTTCTAGTGATACTCGTGACATTACTGACATTTAAAAAACAAAAACAATTTTTTAAAATTCCATGTAACTAAATTCTTATATTACAATAGAGTACAAGATGCATGTGCAACTATTATTTCTGTACTACGTTCAGCAACGTGTTAGGGCGACCTCGTGTCATTGTTACTCCAAGTCCTCCTGTACAAGCCTCAGGAGGGAGTACAAATTTATCTTGTATTGCATGCATATGTACGTCTTTAAAAAATCAGTAACCCACTCAGTAACTTTTTAATTCGGTCCATGCTATACGTTTCCGTACAGTTAAAATCACTCTTTCAGGAAACCCAGAGTCACAGTTTCTATCAGAGTCACAATCCATTTTAGTTGTTTGCTGTTTGTGTACTTGAGAGAAAATGCCCACAGCTGACTTCAGGTTAGATACAAGTTCACGTTTCTAACCGAATAAAAGTATACATACCAATATATGTGTACTTTTATTATTTTGTACGTGTACTTATGCTTAGGACAATAATGCTAAACCTAATTAATTACCATCATCCTATCATATAACTTTTTTTGAGTTTATAAGTACCTATGCATGCTTCGGTCATCACTCTAAAATGTTTTTTGTCACGTAGTGTAAAAGCGGACAAAAATGTGCAAAGAGTGACGAAATAACGGGATAAGAAAACCGATGCCTTTTTAAAAAATATAAAAAAATTGCGAAACTGGTGTTTCCGGTTTTGTAAACATCATCGGTTGTCGGTATTGCCACACATTTCAAAGCAAAGAATTCGGACAAAGCGTTTGGCAAAATATTGAGCCATGATCTTGGCCTAAGCAAACTAAACGATATAGCTTGGTCATATAAGAACAGTACAACGTCATGTTTATTTTATTTTTTATAATAGTACTGATCGCATGAACCAAAAATCCAACAGAGAAATGCAGTCTGCATTACTAATTAGTTAATTACTAACAAAAAACTTAGCCATCCAACCCAATCGTCGAAGCCAGCTGTCATCTGTTTACTCAAGTAGAGAAAGTAAAACCAATCAAGAATGTAGAAATGTAAGAATTATTCATGCTAAAATTTCTTTCAAAGAACACAAGAACTGTTGTTTATTTCAGACAAAAAACCTATTCCCAGAACATTAAATGTTTGTAATTGATTAAAAAACAAATAAAGCCCAACACATAGTCTATTAGTGTGTTACGTCTTGTTTACTCTTTTTGCAGTTGCAAAGTTGTCGGGCGTAGCAAGTGATATTGAAATAAAGTTGTTTGATACTTTTCAAATCTCTTTGGGAACAGTTACGTTTTGCACATTGTTTTGAGAGAAACTTTTTAGACTGTTTATTTCATGCCTCACACCACATTGTTTTTTAGTTTGCAACTTTTCACTTTTTTTCCTGGTAATGTTTTCCTTTGGAATGTGACGTTTTACAAAGTTTTTACTGAAATGTAAAATAACAAATGTGGATTAGTACGTACCTACTAAACTGTCAAATTTTCTGCAACGTTAGTTTGTAAGCACTGTGTAGCAAGTTACATGTTCCGGTTCTTAAAAATTATTAACTTGAGAGAGTAGTTTCTCATGTTCCTTCAATGTCAAAAGAAGTTTCAAAATAATTTTAATATCGTATCTCAAAGGTAATCTAAAAAAACTTTAATATTTTAAACAAGAAAAAGCTTGAATGATTGATTACGCGGTAGGGTAGATCTGCACAAAGGCTAGATAAGTTTATTGACAAAAAACGTCTTTCAAAAAATATCCATATATATTTATTACGGTAAACTTAAATTGATTGATTGGACATTATCTTGGAAATGTTAATTGGCGCAAGGAAAAGAAAGTCAAACTACNTTCAAAAAATATCCATATATATTTATTACGGTAAACTTAAATTGATTGATTGGACATTATCTTGGAAATGTTAATTGGCGCAAGGAAAAGAAAGTCAAACTACCATAAATATATAATAATAACATATTACTTCCACTTTTTATACTGAATGTCCACTTTAAGTTATTTGTTCAAGAAAAACTTATTTTTTTTTGGTTTAAAGTCATTTATTAAAGATTACTCAGAAAAACGCATACAAAGTCAAAAGAAAAAAGTTTGGCGGATTCTTGGGACAATTATGCATTCAATTTTCCACGTTGTCAATTTCGATCACTCAATGGGTTTTTAACAATAACAACATTGTACTGTCCTTCGGTTGCTGCTGCTCATAAACCATTTCTGCGTATATAATCGCTTATTTGTGTAGTAAGCCAATTTGAAGAGAGTTTACAAGGCAAGAGTAATAATGATTTTGTTTTCGCTTATAAAAATTGGCTTGTTTCAAGGAAAAAGCATGTGGGCATTCAGGTACAACAGCTTGTTTGTCCACTTTTTTTCAAAAAAAATAAACGATATTATGCGTATACAATTTATTTGTTAGCTAATCAGTCATAGTTATAATTTATAATAATCGTTAAAAAGCAGAAAATCTGAAAAAGATGTACATAATGCGTATAGGAATATATAAGTGCACATATTCAAAAGCAAAAGGTTAACACGGTAGAAAATTTTTTTTCATGTATGACATGATGACTAGAAACTACAACGCATCGAGATGATGCGAGATAGCGATCAACGGATCACATCCAATGTTTCACAGGACAAAAAGCATCTTTGTTGCTGCTCACGTCTTCAGTTGGAAGTTGATTGTGGTGCGAGTTGGTTGTGAAAAATGTGACTAGACTCTCGTATGGGAGAGTAGTGAAAGTTTTGCGAGAAAGTGAGTTGTGTCTGTGCGACATGTAAAAGCCAAAACAAATAAATAATATACACAATCTCATGTAGCCCCGGGATAAAACTGTTGAGATGTGAGGAGACAAATTGCTAAGAGAGAAAACAAAACTTGAGATGTGAACTTTTTTGCATGAGTGAAATTTGGCTAAAAATTTGACAGTTAAAGTGGACTGAATATTTGCAGAGCAAAATGGGTTTACAGAAAAAAGATATAATGTATGACACAATTTTTGACCCTGCTGATATGGAAGAAGAAGAAGGCAAATATGCTGATACAACGGAATCAGCGGAGGCACAAATAATGACTAAAATAGTGAAACAAGTGTGGAGTGAAAGTTGGGGAAATGTGACACTGGAATCAGACTCTAGAGAAAGTGTAGAAAATATGGGTAGTCAAAACGCTGCGCTGGCATGTCTGCTAAATTCAGGGTTAGCTAATGAAACGTCATACAACGAGACTGGAGGTAGAATTTCTTTTGAAAGAAAAAAAAAGAAAAAGCTTATTATAAGTTTTTAATATGTTTCATGGCACGTGTAGTATACATTTTTTGATCTTTAGGGCAATATTGTAACCCAGTTTGGGACAATGTTTATTGCTGGTCTGCAGCAGAGGCAGGTGCCACAGTGAATATCACTTGTCAAAAAGCATTTCTAGGAAACACAGCCAGCATACGCTGCACAAGCTGAAGGTGTTTAATTTATTTTCTAGTAAAAAGGACACGTGTTTTACAAATTTATTTTAATATTTCATTTTCTTCAAAAAGGTCACGCGTGGCGGGTGTGCCAAGAAAACGGAACTTGGCTATGGGGCAACTGGACTGATTACTCGGAATGTGCTACGTCATATGAAGAATTTGTTCGACTGACGGTAGCAATCTTGCCATATATTTTCATTATAACCTTTTATTCAAAAAGAACTCAGCAACATTGCAAAATCACGATCCAACTTCAATGTCATTGTGTTCGTTTCTTTTCTCAACACTTTGTTTGTAGAAAGAGGAAGAAGAGCTTGTTATTTCCACACAGTACATTCTATTTACCGGATCCATTCTTTCTCTTGTTTGTCTCGTCACGGCCGTGTCAATTTTCTCCTATTTCAAGTGAGTTGTGCAAAAACATGTCCAATTATTATTCTATTGCGCGTTTCCTTTCACAAGTGTCAGACGTCAAGTAATACTAGCTAGCTAGACATTATGTAATCATCACTGTCCATCACCTTATATTACTATGTCATATTCCAGTCCAGTGGTCACAAATAAAATCACCCAATTATTATTATTCTTATTATTATTACATAATATACTTAGCTTCCATTTAATATGCTACAGCATTTCTAGTAAACATCATTAAATCATGTGATACGGCAAATATTGAATAATAAATTTATTTGTTTACTTTCTCTTTCTTTAAAGGTGTTTACGCTGCGATCGAGTAACCATCTTGAGAAATCTTATGTTTGCCCTGATTCTTCGCTACCTTTTGCTTCTCGTTATCACCGAGCCCTTTGGATTCCGTCATTCCAGAACCTACCGAAGTATGGTAAGCAATACAACAATTAATTTCCACTTCCCTATAAAAAATAATAATAATAAAATAAAAAATGATGTTTACACTTTTTTACCCACATTGTTTTAAGGATTTCATTTGCAAAACAGTTCTAACCACCTATCTTTACTCTACTGTGGCATCAATTAATTGGATGTTTATACAAGGTATCTATATCAATGCCAAGCTGACTACAAACATTTTCAACAAAAAGGCACCCTTCAAAGTATACTACGCAATTGGCTGGGGTAAACCTGTATTTTATTTTTTCTGAAAAACAAATTATTATGTATACTATTTCGTAAATAATAAAAATTCCACAACATTTTTTTACAAACCTACCTACCTACTTTGTGTACCTGTAGTATTTCCAATACTTCTTATGGCGTCATACGTTACCGTAATGGAAATACGTCATCCAGTGAAATGCTGGCGTGGATATAGCGAAATGGAGGAAATGTGGATTGTGCTCGGCCCGATGATGTTTGCTCTGATTGTGGGTTTCATGTTTTCTCGTCAATCTATTTCTTTGTTGTAATTTAGCTCAATTAGCTGGCAACATTCATTTCATATTTTATATTTCATTTTTCTATGTTGCGTGCCGCTAGATCAACTTTATCTTTCTAATCAACATTCTCAGAATTTTATTGACGACAGTGCAAAATGGGGGGAATGGTGCCATCTCCTCAGACGCCGCGCAAATAAGGTTATTTAATCTCAAGTGTATATAAAAATAATAATAATTTAGACAAAAAATATATTTTTTATCAATAATTTCTTTCTCTCTCTCTACCTGTTTGCTTTCTACAGAAAAGCAGCCAAAGCAACCATATTCCTGCTTCCTTTACTCGGCATAAACAACCTACTTTTTGTATACAATCCGGGTGGAAATTTTCACAAGTATTACGTTATTTGCAACTCGCTTATTGGATCTACCCAGGTAATAAAAAAAGGTTTTTCGTTTCTACAATGGGAAGGCTGAAGAAGAAAACTAGAATATGTATAGCTATTTATTGTCTGCTCCAGTTCTTCTCATCTCTTTTCATCTCATCGCTTTCACTTAATTTTTATACTTTTTTTCAGGGCGTATTTGTTGCTGTTGTCTACTGCTTTCTCAGCCGAGACGTAATAGAGGCGCTTCGCAGATTGTATCGACGTTTCAAAGTGCGTAGAAGCGCAAGTCGGGTACAGGATCGGTGTCGTGATCAAAGTATTGCTCGACGTGTTGGCGACAGAGATGTTTCCCTTGTTGTTATTAAAGAGAGGAGAGACAAGGGCAACAATAAAAGCGTTAGTAACAGTCCACTAGGCAGTTAAATTAGTACAAAGAAAGCAAAACGTGTGTGTAGTGAAAAGTAGTAAACAAAATATTGTAAATAAAAAAATGAAAAAAAATACAAATAAAGTTTTACTGTTTTTGACAAATCGATAATTGTTACCAGCTTTCACCAGATTTGTGAATGAAAATTTTATGAATTTTTAATAAATAATTAGGTACATAATTATAGAAAATATTACTACAAAAATAACAATATTAATTAGAGGAAGTAGTTTATTTGATGTTTTATGTATGTATACATTCTTCACATTTGTAAGCAGCTTTCCACTTTTGGTCTTGGGAACTTTTTTCCACATATTAATATTTTAAGATGCATAAACGTTGTACAGTGAAAGTCTTTGAGTACCTGTTTTCCTTGGAAGTGTCTTTTGTAAATTTTCATTTAAAATTTATTTCCGAGAGCTTTTCAGAATGTCGCAAGAAACAAAGACAACAACAACAAGAAAGCAAATTAAGGACGGAAAGCTGTAACGTAAATTGTTTTGGTACCATTTTTGTATACGCAGTATTTTCTCTTCAAATTTAATATGCTGAATTGTTTGTTGTTCAAGTCTTCTCAGTTTTTTTGTCACGTGTACAGCATTCCTTTTGGGAAAATATAAATTGATACCGAGAAATAAAAGCTTGTCGCTTGATTTAACTGACCTGGTATGACCGTGTTGAAGAAATAAATTTATACACAATTTAGGTATAGCGTTAATATGTACCTACGTGTATCTGAATTGACTTCTTGTTTGAAATTAGTTGCCTAATTTATATTCTCAGTTGATTTAACTTCAAAGGATTTTCAAAATGAATAAAAGAATGTCTTTGTTCCGTTGTTGTTGTTGTTTTTGAATTTTATTGATAAAAGCTTTCCTGTGTACACGAGCGATGAACTTTGTTAATAAAAGTGAAGAGTATCAGGATTAGTCTCCTTTTTAACTTTAAATTTGTGATAGATTGCATACTACTTGCATTAAAATAGACCCGGATGAGATTAGCAACCTGAGTTGCTACACAATGCACTCTAGGCATTTTTCAAACTTATTTTTAGCTTGAAATGCCGTATATAATACTCTATTACGCAATGTCAGCTCTGATGTCTCCATAATGCAGTGGGTGAGTTCAAAAATAGACATTGAGTTCAATTTTTTGTCAGTTGACAGGAATTTTGACTGAATGATGCTGTTATAAAAGCACGTATGAACCGTGTATATTTGCAAATGGAAATTGAAGCTTTATATTCAAAAATTCGATGTAAAGTTTGAATCAGTACCTGTAGTTTAAAATTTCATTCGTTTGATTTGTCATGCATATTTACAATTCAATGCATATTTTTTAGTTCATTTAGGGAACACGCTTGGCATTAGTACAATGTGGCGTACACCAAATCTATCTGCAAACTTTTAATGAACTGGATTGAAACGGAATTATTTATAAAGCGGTACGACTGACTATAGATGTTGCTATTTACGTGTAATTGTACAGTAGTAGCCCTTTATGCGTAGAGTCAGTCAGAATGTCATGTTTTACTTACCTGTTCCCTGCTATTGCCTACCTTGAACAAACACTAGTTCAATGAATTTGACATTGTATTGCTGGAAAATGGAATGCTAATTACTAATTTCAAAGAATTATCTGTCCGACTACATTGCATTGGCTTGTTAAGACTATTTTATATACTAATCTTCAACATTACTAGGCAAATTTCTTCCAACATCTTTTTCTCCTAGGACGTGTAGCCCCTTTGACCAGATATCCCCTTTGCTACTTTTCTCACTGACTAGGTATATCCTCTACTAATTTTCCCCTTAACTAGCTATCCCGTATAGAACGTCACGAAATAAAAAGAAAATAATTGCCGATCAAGAGAAAAACCGACTGAGGGGATATGTTGTCAAACGGAAAATAAACCTTAAAGAGGAAGGAGATCGAGGAAAAACCGCCAGACGGCAATTTTAAAATACTGAAATTATTTAGTTTTGACTAATATATTATTTAATACTTTGATCGACCAAAATTTGCGTAAAATTTTAAATTCAAGTCTTTCAAACTTGAGAATGAAGCTTTAATTTTTTCTGAACTTCACTCACTATTCCGCTACATCAGTCTTAATTTAAACTGTTCACTTTTTTGACTGAAAAGCTTCAGGTCATTCTGCATGCCCGTCTGTATACCGGATGCAAATTATTTGGTAGACTACACTTTATGTTTGCATTTTACGCATAAAATTATTCTGCAATTTATATTTGGCTTTTAGTTTACAAACGAGTTTATTTAGAATTGAGTATCCAGGGAGACAAACCTGCAAAACGAGCTTACCCTACATAAAAGCAGAACATTGCCCAGCATATCCCAGCACGTTATAAATTCTCGGTACAAACTGCACCACTGGACTACACAAGTCATAAATACTACGTATTCTACACTTTTGAATTTCCATTCCCAGAAATCATTTTGTATTCTCTCCGCTTTTGGGCCAGAATAAATTTGCATTGATGAGCAAGAAACTTTGCACATTTCATGTTTTCCTCGCGAAGCGTCATTTATAGAAATGAATCCTGACAGCTTTTCGCAACTTCACTTGATATTATTCTGCATATTTAACAACAATACTATCCTATTTATTAGCAAATGAAGCCATCAAAAAACCAATTAGCTTTGCTTATGTAAGTACAAATGAACAATCCAAGAAACAATTTTGGACAAGGTTCATGGTTCATGCACTTCTATAGTAATAAAAGGTAATAAACTGTAGTACCTATTTGATGTTTACTCAAAAATTACAAATTATAATGTTTTCATTAAGCAGGCTACTAGTACTTATATCAGTTGGGCTGTTATTTTTGTCGGCAGAAAAATGTTTACCGTATCATCCAAATCCAAACCCTATTTGTTTCCGGTATATAAGCTTTGTGTGGTTTACAAGACTTTGCCAAGCTTTGAACAAAATCATTGTTTATTTTACTTCTTGAACGGAAGCAAAGGATTTTCTTTATAGTTGTAGTCGTGATATGCCTATATAAGTTGATAAAAAGTATTGATTACCTTTTTAGTGCACACAAAGGAGTTACGCTGTATGCCTGACTACAAATAGCATTTCCAAGGTTTGATCCCTTAAAACGTGTTATTTCAGCGTAGGTTCTTATACATGATATTAACGCTATTAACATTTTTTTTCTGTACGAAACTTACTAACTTCATTAGTATACATGTGATTAGTGATTACTATCATCATCGTCGTCACGTTGATTTGTATCGAAGCTTTTGTTACTGTATGTGCAGCCTGCCTGAGTATAGTAAACGTGACCAATTTGTTTGACCGCGATGCGATGTACCAAATTGGATGATCACATGTCCTGGTAATTCTTTTGTTAAGTAAGTACATCGGCACTAGACCGGATAGGGCCTCGAGGAAAATTCTTACCGTAAAATTATGGCACAATGGTACGCCAGATGAAAGAAAGTTTCCTGTGTACTTCAGGCGAAGTTCGAAGTCGTAAGAAATTCTTTTCATCATTTCTTTTCTTCTGATATTGTGAATGTCATCATCATAGTACAACTGAGGATATTATATATCTTTTGCTTATAAGAACTGTTGTCAATGGGAAAAGTTAATCTTTTGTCATTTTAAACTAGCGTTTTTTGGCATGCATTATAGCTTTCACTCGCCGCTCATCCACGCTGCATAGGATTTGTTTGTGTATTATTGGTATTATTCATTTATAAAAGCATATTTTTTTACGATTCGCAAAGTTCTGGTGACTGCTTGTGAAATTCTGCTACTACGGCTCAGTTATTTTAAGTATTTGAATAAAACTGTGACAAATTAAAAATAATACCTCTTCCCCCTTTCACTCCATTCAGATCCAAAAACATGTAGTGACTTATTTGCATAGTTACAACGTTTGTAAGAATTATTAGAGTAACATACGTAATGATCCCAATTTGCATACATACATACATAAGTAATACACAATCTCAAAATTGAGAAGCAACCACACTTAATTCAAAATCATGACAAAGTTATTAAAAAGTTACAGTGAAATTTATTCCCAGACTTCACCTAATTACGCTACACATGTGACAACAGAATTTTTTTTTCATCTTTTTTTCTATTGAAGCTTGCTGCATCAATTACAGTACAGCAAAGTATTAACTAGCCATGCTCTCGTCGCTGAAAATGCGATAAATAAAGCGTATTCAGTGACAAGACAAGTTATTGGTTATTTATTGTTTTCCCTACAAAATAAGTAATCTGAGATTATTTCTGGTCTAAAAGAAAAAGAAAATCTTTTCAGAAATTCTTGTATATACTGATATCTACAATTATTGTACTAAAACTCACCAGCTTTCTTTTAAAAAGTAACACTTCAAACTTTGCTCCTTTCGTAAAAACGAAAGAACCCTTCTTCCGTTGTTTTGAGCTGTCATCTGATTCAACTAGCTGATTAAGAGTTAATGACTCAACCCCGTAGATAAATACTCATTACGTTCATTACAAGCCGTTGCACACATTGAAATGTTGAATTGATCGTAGAACAAACAAGCAAGTTTTGTTCAGGATTGCATATCATATGAAACTGATATACCTGTACTATACAATTTATTAGACAATAACATTTCATCCAAAAGTTTTGACTGTCTAGAAACTTTATACACATGGACAATTAGGAAGTAGGGATGACCACACAAAAGAGAAAAGTTTGAATTGTTTTCCAATGCCACTACGGAAAAGGATGTGAACGCAACAATGGACAGAGTCCACCTACACATTAGAAACATTCAATGAAAAGTTAAACCATTTTGGTTATAAGTTTTAAGTTTACTTTCTCATTTGGAAAACAACTAATACTTGAAGCAGAAACAAACAGGTAAAAAGTAGAATAGATTCTATCAACTGTGTGGTTGTGCACGAAACCAAAACAAAATGTGTAGGTATAAAATAGCTGAATTTACTGGTTGAAATTTAAACCCACTTTTAAAATTTATTTTGCTCGCAAGCTTGCC
>JAHZMT010001564.1:0-10157 GCA_027743785.1 Sinhomidia bicolor
ACGAGGGAATAAAATATTTAGGGATTTCAAATACAAGCACTATCCAGAGATTGTCGAACCTATTCTTCTGATCAGATTATTATTTTCTAGAACTTGGAGTAGTTTTTAACTTTCGTTTTTTGTTGAAAGCATCGTGTCTCCAAGTCTAGTGGCGAACCAAATTGCGAACCCCAACAGATATTATGATGGCGTAATGAGCTTTGAAGTCTTAATGCCATCAGAGGAGAGTGATCAAAATGATAATGATCACGTGCATAGCCAGTGGCGGAACAACAACAACTACTGCTGTTAATAATAATATATTCTAGATACTACCTTGTTTCCGTTTGAACATATATAAGTTATCCGATTATCAGGTTACTTTTCCACGCGCTTTTGTCAGAAAAGACGTGTAGAACAGCAGGAGAGCAATTAAGCAGATGATATGGATGATAATGGGATGATGCTCCTAATGATTAAATTTAACGATGCCAAATGCCAAGAAGCAAAATGGGAATAGAATCTTTGTGCATTATATTTCTTCTGATTCTGCTCATCATCAAGTTGATCTTCATAAAAAGTCATAAAAATCTAAGCTGGTTTGCTTCATTTCTGATTTTGACGATGAGACTGAGTGACAACAAGAAACAAGGTGAAGAAGAAGAATCCTCATAAAAAATGTCAGAATTATTGGTAGACGATATAATGTGCTGCTATGTGATAATAATACGGAATGAATGAAATGACGTTGGTGGTGGTGGTGGTGGTGATGATGATGAATGGCATGCAAATATCAAAACTGGTGCCATTGGAAAGGTTGGTCGGTCGGTCAGTTTGTTTGCTTGCTAAATATTTTTCAGAGGTAATAATAATAATAATAACGTACACTGCAATAAAAATGCAACAAAATGTTTTGTATTTCCACAAGCGTCTGCTGCCTTATTGCCTGGCAACAAACCAATGGCAATTAATTACATGCTTGACTTCTTCATTTCTGCTGACGATAATCATCCAATTCATACCCATTACCTGTTTTTTTCATTTTTTCCATAATTTGTCTTTTCTTAACCGTTACATATTCAGTAATAAAATATTCCATGACAATCTTCTTCGTTTTTGTCCAGTCCAGTTCAGGGATACTGCCAATTAAAGCAAATGTAAAAAAATGAAGAAGATGCTCTCCTTATTACCATTCTCGTTTTACATAAAATATTATGGTAATAAAATGTTGATCTCTCTGTTGCTTGTGTGAATGTTATGTGAAGATGACCAAGGTTATCTTAAGTACCTTCTTCTTTTTCTTTTCTGCTTCATTCTGATTTAACATGACATGCTTTTTTAAAAGTTGCTAGCCCTCTACTTACCTACCTAGCTGCTTGCAAAACTCCAAAAGGTTTTTCCAATGAAATGGATGGAATCTTTATGCAAATTAAAATCTAGATCTTTTAATTAAATAGACTGATACAAGGGAATTTTGCTTGAAAAATATCGCCATCCATTTTTTATCTTGTTTTTTGTCGCTAGTTTCATTTCCTTTATCCTTCAAACAAGTGTGTTTGCTCATCATCATCTTCTTCTTCTTCTGGTTTCATTCGGGGCTGTGCACCTACACATACTTCACTTTTTCTCTGTTTATTTTACATTTTGTAAAAAAATATTCCAGATAACAGTATCAATGAATGTTCCCTTGCTTTTATATATTGATCCATTTATTTGTATCATGTTATAGTTTGCAGAAGATACGTGGATAATCCAAAGATGCAGCAGCAAAATACAATTTTTTTCTTCAAATCGAATCAAATCTTTTGTAACAAGCAGAAAAAGAGTATTGAATGCAAGGTCAATTTTTGTCCCTTTCTGATTTTTTTTTCTCTCTCGTTGTGTTGTCGTGCAATTAACAAAGGAATGTCGCATGTGCTCGCTCATGCATGCATTAATGCATAAAAATTGGCTTGCATGCGCCGATCATCTTCATCGTCGTATAGTCATCATCATCATCTTTATCCATTGTTTCCCTCTCATCTTCTTCTTCTCCGCTGTCTATGTACCTTACATAAAATACTTATTGTTTCATTTTTTTAATATTGATCTTGCTCCTCAAATTACATCAACTCTGCTGAACTGAATTTTGTCACTTGATACACCCAATAAATTATAATACACGCGTGCATTCTCTTTTCCTTGATGTGTCCCCTCATTTGATACAGATTCATTTTTTTTTAATTTTTACACTCTCCATCAGATTCATTGTTTGAAAAATTGTGACGCTTGCTTGCTGAGCTGATTGCATTATTATTATTAGGTTGTGATGCATTGCATGAAAATACATATTATTTGAAAGACTAACATTTTAAACGTGACAAAGTTTATTAGCTTGTCCGTTTGTCTAAAAGTGCATTCTGCAGATAGAGTAAAATAGTTTCAATAATTTTTGTTTTGCTCCTTTTGTAAATTGTGTGAATGCAACAATATATTTTTTTTCTTGGTTGAATGCATTTTTTCTTGATAAACCAAGTCTTTTGTTGTTATGGAACATAAATCAAATAGCATCTTCAATTTTTTTCTCTCTCTCTCTCTCTCTTTGTCACCTATAAGCACATTGCAAAATCAAAGGGAACGAATCTAATGTCGCCACACTAATAATAATGAGTTTATCTAAAGAAGAGAATAAGTAAGTTTACTTGATTATTTGTAGCCATGGTTTTCTTATGAAATTACCTTGAGATACTAATGTAAAAAAAAAGACAATAGTCAGGTCAGGTGGTATGATCGGGCGTAGTCTTAAATATTTGCTGCTGGAGAGAAGGTTCAAATGAAGGTGATGGGATAGAAATTTTTATTCCTCTGGATTTGATGAAGGCAATTACAGTAATTAGAGAGAAATGATATCGGACTAATTTATTCCTGCTTTGTTTAAAAAGTGTGCAATTAACTTTGAAAAATTCAGAGTAAATATTCTTTTCAGTTCCTGGTTCACGTGAGGAATCGTATATATATAAAATATATTAATGAATAATAGATGCATAGTTAGCAAAAATGTTTAATTGTTGTCTAGGTTTCGAAATGTGCTGCTGCAACAAAACAAAATTATGTGATTGCCTTAGAAACCAGTCAAGTTCATTTAGTGTAGTATTATTTAACCAAAAAGATGGCGTCTTCTCTCTTTTTTTGCCTGCTATCTTCCTTCTTCTCTCCACTTCACCATCATCTAATAAAGTACAACCTTAACCCCTATATTCCCTGCCGCCATAATTATCATTAAAACAGCACAGCATAACATTTAGAAAATTACAAGAATGACAATGATATGGTAATATTATCATTATTATGATTACTGTTATGATGGGGACGGCGGCGCTGAAAATTATGATACGATCAGGTAATAAAAGTTTAAATATTTACCACATTTATTATTCTCATTCATATTATGTTCTTTACTTTTGGCTCAACATATTTTTTTACATAAAACGTTCCTTTCTCACCATCCTTTTTGTGTATTCCTACTTGTTTGACATCAAATTATTAACCTTTAACATTTTTTTTGTAAAAAAAATGTCAAGACAGTTTAGAATCTCTATGGTAGACGGATAGGTGCACTTTTGGTTCCATGAAGCAAAAGGTTTGAAAACAAACCTGTATATTAATTATTGCGTGATAAGTGCAATATATGCAATCTTTACAGCAAATCCCAAAATTTACTCATCTTCATCGCTTCATCTAATATTTATGCTAAAAATGAACTATTTTTCTTTAAAAAAAACATTATTCCCTGTGTGACATGCAATGCGTACATGTCACAATATGAAATATGCAATTCTTGGGGTATATTTTTTCCAAGACAAGTTGCATTTGTGCACACATAATAAAATCCCTGAAAAACAACAACACAGGTCAACCTCAAACTTACAAGAATAAAGTAATCTGTCAGCAATTTGCATTTTTGCATCTCTTCATTTTTAGTTTGCAATAATTACCATTAAATTTGCAATTATTATAATTAACCGATTGGAAATGGGAGAGAGTTCAAACAAAAATATGATCATGATCATTATACGGAGCAATGTAGCTCTGGTCATATTGCAGTAATAATAATAATAACTATCCATTCCTTGGGCATTCGTCCTCATCTTCTTGTAATTAAAATATGCATGCATATATGTACGCATATTATCTTCTACCATTTTATAACAATAATTAAGTACCCCGTTTTTTTCTCCATTACTTTTTATCTCCTCTCTTCTGATGTTGGCATAATATATAGCACAAAAGATGAGCAGCGTAGGCAATCTGATAATGTATTATGTAAACATGGATAGGCAGGCATCAATCAAAACTCAAAACAAGACCTTTTCTGCGTAAATTATAATAATTCTCAAACAAAAGTGCTTTTTCACATATTTTGACAGTTTTGGCCAAAAAATGTCCGTTCACTGCATGCGTCATGATGATGATGATCAAGATGAAAATGATCTTCATCAGAATCCCGTCCCCGTCACCCTGCTTGCCTCGTTTTTCGTGTATATAAACTGTAATGCAAATAGCAAAGATTTCCTTTCCCTTCTCAAAAAAGAAATTATATTTTTATTCTTTATCTTTGCTCATTCTCTTGTGACTAAGTGAATAGACAAAACTTGAATTAAATAGTTTTTAGTAATGGCAATAATAATAATAATGTAATGATGATAATAATAATAATATTGCAAAAAATGGAAATGGGATGATCCTGTCAAGCGCAAAAGAGAGAAAAAAAACATGCATGCACACGTGTGTATTCAGGGAGTCCTACAAAACAGCAGGTAGCATCAGCACCCCCATCACCGTCAAAAAGAGATAAAAAGTGGACAAAAATGATTAATTATTGAAAATAATAATGGAAACAACGCGCAGCCCTTCTATTTTTTGACTGACTTTGACTAGTCTAAATGCATTTTGTTAAAACGTTGTTACGCACGGCGTTATTAAAAATGTATAAATTTGCAGCATTGAAATGGAAAGCTGGCTTGTTTATGGAGGATGCAATTATCAAGAAAAAAAAATGTGAATGGGAGACGACCAAGATAAACAAGAGGAAGATCACTGACTCAATTTACTCAACTGACTGACTCACGGTAATAAAAATAGCAAAAGTGCATCGTGCTTCAGGATGATCATGATGATTATAAATATTTTTTGTGATTGTTGATGCGTTGTTGGCTACAGTATAGAAATGCAACACCACTCATGAATGAATTTGCTCAGCAGAGGAGAAGAAGAAGAGAAGAAGAATGGTTACGTGATTATCCTTATTATTTAGGATGCACTTGAACGTTTGCAACAATGCCAACTTTGCCAACAGCAATGTCTCTGCGGCTGATTCAAAAAAAAAGATGATGGCGACTTTGTTTCCTCTCTCTGCAAACCTACTCTTTTTTTGCTCCCTTTCTTTCTAATATATTTTACCAATTTGAAGTTTAATAAACTTTTTTTAAAAAATAAAATAAAACGATTCAAAAACGTTTTCGGTGGTTAGAAATAAATTCCACGTTGATTACATGCGGGGACCAAATGAAGATGAGAGCATTAAAAAATTTTGAAAAGTGATATGGCTGATTATGAAGATGAGCTACATAAAGGGTTCATCATTATAACATCTTGTTTAGCTGTGAGGGAGATGACAACGAACGAGAGGAGCGTCAAGGTCCTATCCCAGGACAGTGTGTCCTTGTGTAAAAGTAGTAGTAGTACTTGTTGTACCTCTACTTTAGCTTCTATGCATCAACAACCAACCAAACCAATCCTTCTACCTTCTCTCTCTCTACACAGTGACCAGCCGACAATGGCGACAATAGTCAATATTAGTCAAGCAGTATTTGGATAAGAACACACGTACAAAAAATACCGACATACCTACCTGCTGCTGCTACAGAGAGAGAGAGAACAAAAAGAATGAAGATGACACTGCCGCATCATAATAATAATCAACCAAAACATTACACGCTTTAATAATAATAGTTCAAGTTGAGTACCTAGTTCCTTCTCTTCTTCTCTCAAAGAATGAGTGAGGAGCTCATTTTAAAATATAAAAAATGTGTACAACAAAGTAACAAGCAAAAGTTAATCACGTCTGTGAACGCAACAGAATAATCAGCATGACAAAATTTGTTCATCTTCTTCTATTGAAATGTAATATTATAAATTGCAAAAAGTACTTTTGTCGTCTGCACTCTTGCTGCTGAACATGCAGTTCAAACCCATCTCAACAGGGGTAACTTGAGATCTGATTAGATGAAATCAAACTAATTACTCTACCGTACTTGACTTGACTACTCTCATTTCATTTTTTCTGGGTAAATGCCAAAGTCATTGGAGAGAAAGATGATGATGATGATGACTGTGGTATTTAACTATGTTTCCTCGAGAGTTTGCTGTTGTGAAGAGGTTACATATATCATTACAATTACATAACGGCTTATTTTAATGCGATGAGCACTATTGTTGTAAAAAGTAGTAGTATAACGTCAACTATACCAGCCATTTAACAAGACACATTAAAGATGAGCACGTGATATCATTGTCAGCAATGTCATCATCAGGATCATCAACTTATCTCAAATTAACTTTTGGACTTTATAAATAAAAATTTGTCTTTCTTGTCCTCACTTTTTTTATAGCCATCATACCAATTATTGTCAAATTATTGATGATACTACTATGAAAAATCCTCTATAAAAATATCCACAACAATGAATGAATAACGACATTATCGTCATCAACAGGATCATCTTGATTTTGTTATCATTGGCGTGTCCTGTTTCTCTGCAGGAGCAGTAGTAAAGTAGCCTACAATATTAAGATATTTTTATTTGTCCGACAACACACCTTTTGACTTTTTTATTGCTCTTAAACAAAATTAGTATGCAAATTACGTACAAAACTATATCCGTATCATCTTTTACACATATTTTCTCAGCCATCATCATCATCATCAAGAAAAACCAGCAATGAAAAAGACAATATGTAAAGTAAAGAGAGGCGATCAATGACCAATATTTTTTTCCTTTCCATTCTTTTTTTCTTCTTTTTCTTTTTGCGGCAACTTTTAGCACAAAAATGCAAATCCCTGATCACCTTGTCTCCTAGGTGATAAAAATAGAATAGAATTTGGTTGTGTGGAAAAGATGATAAAAACACGTCACGTAGGTATTTTGCTCCATTCTTCTCTCCTGTTACTATTACTATATTATTATTATTAGGCTGCTATTGTCAGAGACGGCCGTATATTATCACCCATTTCTATACTACAACAGAAGCTATTTTTACTAATTTATTTTTGCGATAAAAAAGATGCATTTTACTATTGTTATTTTTTTTCTAGCTTGCCTTGCATACCCTTGTCCTGGTGACGATGACTACAAAAGATGATCAACTTACATATGCATGGACATACGTAAACACGTTCTTTTTTTAAAGATTCGCTTTTTCTTCTCCTCAAAAATGAAAACTTGTTAATAAAGTGTATACTTGCTGGTGTATGTGTGTACAGTACTCATGTACCTTAAAAGAATGCATGGTCACCACCACCACCACCACCGATCGACCTCATGAACTGATTGCAATTTGTCGCTGGTGAATCAGCGCAGCAACAACAACAGTAGCGTTGCCATGTACACAGATTAGCAGCACACAGAGAAAAAAAATGAAGATGATACTGACACTACTTACTACTGTTTCCATAGCAAAAAGCATATTATTATTACATACCATATTTATAAATATTCATATATTATATATTCTCTTTATATATCGCATTGTCGCCGCTGCTGCTAAGCGAAAAAAAGTAATTATGTATTTGCAAACTCAAATAAAAAATATGTGATGTTTCCCTATAGATTATTGCCATTATTCTCTACCCATTTTTTCACTTTTTTCTATACTAGTAATAATAATATTATATTATAATCAGCAGCATTAGTAAAAGAAAGAGCCAACAAAACGGCTTCGTTAGTAGTCTGTTGGCCAGTCAGCCACCACTACTATTATTTCAGTCGGATGCAATTTTTTTAAAGGTGTGTTGTTACCTATTTACTACGTTATAATACTTTTTTATATTTTTATCAATAATAATAGCTTATATAGGTAGTCTGATTCATGTAATAATAAAATAAAATAAAAATGCATTTTCCAACGAAAAACGTTTGGATAGAAAGAAACGTTCTCTTTTAGATGAACACGATGATAGTGACTCTCTGTCTCTACATGACAAAAATATTAGAGGGTCTCTTCTTCTTCTTCTTCGTTGTCGTCTCCATATGCCGTACAACAGTGTAAATATTATTTCATGCCCGTATATATACTTATTTTTTTAGAATGAATAATACGCGTCGTTGTACTTGTAGCAGCGCAGTATTGAAATAACTTTGGTTTGAAAAATGTTGCTTATATATGTACATACAAAATGTATGGTGGTGATGCTACATTGTACGGGGAGATTATAGATGGGTAATTATTTATTACCATTATTATTATTGAAATATAGTTAGCTTACCTGTTGTAAGAATAAAAATTGCAATATGAAGGGATTTTGAATCTGTGTATATACATATTATGCGTGCGTTGTATTAAATTTTTCTCAAAGAGAACAAGAATTGAATGCACGTTTAAACTTTTGTTGTAGTTATAGAAGAAGATAAGGAGAAGAAGAAGAAGAGATTGGCTTTTGGTGTTTGATTTTTTTTCTTCTTCTTTACGTTGGGTGCCGTGTCATCTTCATCATCGTTTCATGACTATTCAGTCATCTCCATTGTCATTTGATATAAAAGCATTTGTTCCTTGTTATCAAGGCATCAATTTCCTCTGAACAGTCGTAGCCTTAACTTGAGTTGAAAAATTAGTTGTCCCTTGATCGTCCTGAGCAGAAAATACAATTCCTTTTTTGGAAACAATACACTCATCATCATGAAATACGTGAGTGGTAGAAAATAAAATAAAAAAAAAAGTGAAGAGTATAAAAAACATATTGCATGATAGCCGGAGGAGATTTTACATGTGAAATAACTTTAGCAAAATGGATTTTCTGTGATTTAATTAATGTCTCTGGTGAAGTTTTTATTATTCGACTGGACATTTTTCAACATGATTGTTTTTGGTTCTATTTTTTTCTTCGGATATGAAAATATAAGAGTGCTGAAAAATTTGGACAAGTGTTTTGTTGAAAGTGTAAAAATGAATAATTGGTTTAAAAAAATGTTTGCGTGTTGTTCTTCTGTTGCAGATGATTGTTATCGCCCTTTTCTTGGGAGTCTGCGCTGCCCGCCCCCAAGGAAACCAAAAGCCCGAGGATGTTGTCATCATCCGCAGTGAGTTTGAAGACAAGGGGGATGGAACCTTCAACTGGGCATCAGAGACCTCTGATGGTACCAAGATTGAACAAAGAGGATTCCTCAAGAATGCTGGAACTGAAAACGAAGGAATTTCCATCTCTGGGTAAATTTCATTGTTAAATAAATCCATCTTCCAGCCAGTTTGTCTAATCTAAATCTAATTGTCTTACAGATCTTATCAATACTACGAACCGGAAGGACAACTCATCCAATTGAGTTATACTGCCGATGAAAATGGTACACAGCCAAGTCAACAAACATTCCAAATTGTTAACATATAGTAAAACTATTACTAAAATACAAATGTATATTTTTATTATTAGGATTCGTGCCTGTAAGTGATATTTTGCCAACGCCGCCCCCAATCCCAGAAGCCATTCAAAAGGCCCTTGACATCATCTACAAGAATGCTGACCAACAAACTGCAGGAAGCTTCAACCGCGAAAACTTTGCTCACGCTCCATCTCGTCCATTGTAAAACCCTCCATTGAGTATAATAATAATAAAACCCATTTCTTCTCCAATAAAAATACTATTTTATTTTATGCGTATTTCTAAATTTGCCTCCCCCATTTTTATACCCAATGAGCTTTTTTATAAAAAAATACATAAAACATCTTTAAAAACAAATATTACTCATTTTTACTCAAAAATATTTTAGCATTTAATATTACTTCACATAAATTAATAATCGGTTGCATAATACAAACAAACTAAATTGTATGTCTATTCTCTACCCTTTACATAAAACATTTTTTATATCATCTTTTGTACCCTTCTTTCTTCCCTTCACGCAGCAAGCCCTAAACCCTAAATAAA
>JAHZMT010001565.1:0-24493 GCA_027743785.1 Sinhomidia bicolor
AACAACAGAGATAAAAAAAAATGTTCAAACACGCACTTTAATTACCAATTCAATAAAAGCAGTTTTCTAATATTTATTCATGCCATCAAGTTTTTTTATTTATTAAAACCAAGCAATAACGAAAGAAAATTTTAATGGAAACTCTTAATAATAAACGTTCTCAAAAGAAATGCATATGTGCGCTCAGATTTCATACAAGGGAACAGCATGCTGGTATCATATATATTTACTTATAGATATATTGTACTGTTTGGATGGAAATCTGCAATCTGCCATCATCTTATCTGGCCTGGCCACTGAGGTGAGACAGCTTCATTTTCGAAAAAAAAGAATTACCGTGCTTGCTGGAGCATCTTTTTCTGTTGCAATTTCTACATAAATCTTACATATAATATGTAGGGGTGGTGCTGTGGCTGATGGTGGTGGACTATTATGGTAGTAGAAAAATGGAAAACACTGAAAGCAGAGCACAAACGGAAAAAAGGAAGATTGGGGAAAAAGTTGACTTGTTCGATAGGTGGAGGAAGAATGAAAGAGAGAGAGAGAGAGTGAGCGAGCGAAAAAAGCAACTTTTTTCTTTGGTGAAAAATATTGTCTGGAAAGAAGTTTGACGTTATGAATAATGCTAATAATAAAAGTAGCAGTATTGTAGCCACTCTGTTTGTCTGTATACTCGGCTCCTTTTGGCGTTTCTCAGTGAGCGAGTTTTCTTTCAGCTTAACTTTTATCTATCTATATAGGTACGTACGTACGGACGGATTCTAAGCTCTGATAACATACTCTTCTCCTTCCATGTTGAGATCAGCTGCTGCGCCGTTAGATTATTCAAGAAGTTTGCTCCATTTTGCCTCCCTTTCAACAGTTTCTTTTCCTTCTATTTACTTGAAATAAGGAAAATTATATTTGAACATGTTGTGTCCTTACGAATGAATGAAGGTATATAAAATATATATGGTGCATTATGTTATGGCTGTGGGAATGGGATGTAAAAGAGAACGGAAAGGAATCACACAGAATTTTTTTTGTAGGATGTGAGTGAGGTGTCTGTCTATACAGAATATTTTTTTTGATAATAGAAGATAGCAGCGGAGTAGACAGAGTACATTTTTATTCATGGTAGTACATATATGGATGAAGAGTCAATATTTTTATGGAAATAGTAAAAGGCAATTTTACTCACGTCTTTATCTAGGCTACACGACTATGAATGCACACAACACGATGATCATGATGAGCTCTCTCTCTCTCTATACATTTTCTTTCTTTTTTTGAAAATGTTGCTCCCAACTTGAAGGAGTAATGGTTCATCTCTTTTTTCTCCATTTTTTATTTCACGTTGGCGAATGCTTCCACACGCGTTAGCTTGCTGAATGTCTTGTATGATGTTTAATGTTAATAGAGTATCCAAAAAATGTATGTATACTGTATATACGACTTTTTGAAGCATTTTCTTCAAAGCTGGAGAGAGTCCTACAGCTAACAACATAACAACAAGAGAGTTCATCAAGAAAGAAAGTTAGGTCGCTCTTTACTGTTCACCGTGTCCAATGTACGGCTCCGGTCTATCGCTTTTGTAACATTAGACAACAATCAATAAACTTATACTATATTAGGCAACTTTTGTTTTGTGTGTAAGAATTTTTTTTTATTTTGTTCGGAGAGATGATGTGAAGAACAACTAGTGGGAAAAAGTTTTTATAAATGGGAATCCGTTTTTTTGTTGAAGTCGAGTGAACATGAAGAATATTTAATATAGAACAACATCCGACTCTCTTTCTTTCTCTCTCTCTCTCTATTTCTTGGGAAAGTGACAGACATTGATGTTATAAACTCAGAAAATATGTTGTAGCACATTTACTTTTTTTCTCTTCCTCACTTCTAGTGTTCAGTTTTAGTTTTGGCATTTCCTCTGAAACTCTTCTCTTGTCCTTTTCCATATTTCTTGCTTCCATTTGAAGGCTACAAAAAAGACGTGATTAGGTACGTAATGTATACTTACGTACATGTACTTATGCATACAACGTTCAAAACACACTTTGTGTATCGTTCCACCAAAAAAATATATATTTTTTTCAAACAGGGCAAATAATGGACTTTTTACTTTTTATCACGAAAAAAAAGTTAAAGCAAGTAGGATAAAATGAAAAATGTCGTTTCCAAAATCACGCGAGATAATGCGCCTTTACCTTCATCCATTTTGTGCTTACATTTGCATACTATCATTTCTATTATCGTACAAAAAAGTACATGCGCCTGATGATATGACACGGTGATGGTGGTGGTGGTGGCAGCAGCATTTTGTTCAACTTTTCTTGTTGTGACGGAATTCTTTTTTCAGCATGGGTTTTTTGTATGACAGCAATAGATCGCTTTAGGCCAGTAGAGAATTGTAGCGTAAGATAGAGAAACGAGGAGAATCGTTTAAACATTTACGCAGATTCAGCAGCATGCTCCCTATATATGTTAATATGCAGTGGTGTGGTTATTCCAGTGCCACTTTTCTTTTCTGTTGACTGAATTCTTTAAAGTTTTTCTAGTAGATACGTGTATGTACATACTTTGATCATGCACTACTTTCTCTTGCTGTAATAATCTGTTTACTACCACTTTATTTTCCAAATACTGGTTTCCTATATATACATATATACATACATGTATATATTTGCAGGTTGAACATTATATTGCAACAGAAACGTTTTCCCCTTTTTTCTCTCCCATTATACACGTGTATACACAGGCGTTCTTCTTTCTGTAATGATATATTACCATACATTTATATCTCGGCATGGATTTGGGATCAAATCTGTGCTCTATTCAAAATGAAAGGGCAGAGGACTAGGAGTAAAGTTTTGAAATTTTTCTTATAACTTTACACTTTCTTCTTTTTCTCTCTCTCTCTTCATACTCCGATCAAATTCTCAACTGTCGTCTTTCATCTATCTTTTTTGTTGTCGTGTGATGCTGTCTCTCTTATATATTTTCCTCAGTGATTTTTGATCCCTTTTTTGAGCTATGACTTGCCTTTTTTCTTGAAAGAGAAAAATAGTATTGTAATCAGAATATAGCGACATGATGATCACCATCATGGTCGATTTTCGTGATGTGTTCTGTTCTCTACAGCTTCAAAGCCAGGTTTTTTTTCACGCTCTCTCAAAGTGAGACGAAAAGCTTTCTCTCTCGCATTACTAAAACTGTTGCTTTTTTGGAATGCCGTCGTTTTTTTGTCAGCGATGATTTTCAAGCCGATTGATCTCTCTCGTCCTCGTAGATATTGAGATAAGTACGTGCATACACACAAGACGTGTGTACTACAGTAGGCCATTACCTCTTTTGAAACGTGTCGAAAACGTTTGTAACGATGAGATTCGGGAATTACAATCTTCTTTTAGAAATCTTCACTGGAAACCATCAAGAGAAAAGACATCAAGTGAGATCTTTAGTGAAGATGATCCCTTCTTTTTACGCTGAAACTTTTTCCTTTTTCTTTTTGCTCTGCCTACCTGGCTTTTCCCAGAGATTTGCAGCTACTGACAATGAGACGTAGTAGAAGTAGAAGACGCAATTTTTCTCAAGTAGAAGCATTATATAGCTTTATTATTAAATACGTTCTATAACTTCTATCTATTACATGCATGGAAGCCATATCCAGCCAAACACTGATAAAAACTCATATTACCCCTGAGAGGAGGAAAGTTAGGCTGTTTTAAGGCGAAATGATAAAATAAACAATTCTGTTTTTTTACCTATTTATTTTATTATTATTATTTATACGGCAAACAGTAGGACCATGAAATTTCAAGCAAAATTGGGAAAGATGGGTTAAGAATTCTAACAGTAATCCACTTTTCTCCTTCCCGTTTCATTGTTTCACATATGTAACTCCCAAGTGGAACACTTGAAGAATTTTTTTTCTTCTTCTTCTGCAACCAGCATTCTTCTGTTGCACGTTAAATTGTGCACGTTATGTTCGTTCGTCCTGGTATTCTTGCATGAATGCGAAACGGAGAACTAACAAGAGGAAGAAAAAAGGCATACATATAAACGAAAATGCAAGCTAAGAAAATTCTTTGTTCTGATTCTAAAGGAGACTTGCTTTTGAGCCGACTTAAAAAACCTTACGTATTTCTGGTTATTTTTTTGTGTGCTGTGAATAAAATGTTTCGTTCTCATATGTATATATATATATAGCGTAGTTTTTCCAGTGAATTGGATCCTTGCGTTTTTCGT
Source organism: Sinhomidia bicolor (assembly GCA_027743785.1). Taxonomy (NCBI): domain Eukaryota; kingdom Metazoa; phylum Arthropoda; class Collembola; order Entomobryomorpha; family Entomobryidae; genus Sinhomidia; species Sinhomidia bicolor. Next base: position 4,228 of record JAHZMT010001565.1, read on the forward strand.
TGAGGTTGACTTGTCTCTCTCTTATTTTTTGATACATGAAGCTATCAGAAGAGCAGTTTATAGGTACGTACATTACATTTTAAGTATTGGTAGTGGAGTGTCTGACTGGTGCCACGTTTATGTATCTCTGCGTGAGTAGAATGGATGGTTTTCTCTAGCATGTGTATACATAGATGTTGCATTTTACTCTCTCAAGGTTATGATGATATCGTCAAATGAAAGTATATAGACAAAATCAAGCGAGTTTGCCATTTCTCCAAAGAGTCATATTATTTCTACTCTCGCCACTGCTGCTTGCTGTTTCCGTCGTACACAAAAACAGAAGGATTGAGCAAAGAAGACGCGAAAAAGGGGAAAGTGGAAATTTTCCGTGGATGAAAAAGAAAATCGCTGGTTGACTGGTTGTGTATATGAGCGGCAGCAGCAGCACCAGTGGTAGTAGTAGTGGCATTAAAGTAGAAAACAAGAAAAGTTATGGGCACACAATGAATGAACGGCACTGCGACCGTGTGTATAGAGAACAACAAAACTGCCTCTCTCTCTCTCTCTGCTCCGCTTGCTTTCTACTATAACTGATGTGCTCTACTGCATTAGGTATCTATATATGAAAATGGTTGTGGTAACAGCAGCTCAAGTAATAACATCAGCACTGAAAAAAGAAAGATAGACTTTTTCCATTGCAATAATATCGCATCGACTCTCTGAAATATTTATCTTTTTACTTGAGTGGATTGCGTTGAGGATCTTTCTCTCGTCGTGCTCTTTTTAAATTGCTGAAATACCTGAGGCTCTTCTCTCTCAGTATATTATTGTGTATCGGCATATTACTACATGCTCGCTCGTCGTTTTTTTCTCTTCTTCTAAAAATGCTCGACCAAGGCGAGAAATATAAGCATGAGGTGTAATATCGTAGGTCGTTGGGAGAAGAGAAGAGGGAAAAAAACAAGTGAAAACTCTTCTGATCGTATAAGCAAACGTTGACGTTACAAAGAGAAAGAAAGAAGCGTGTATGTGTGTGTGTGTCTTCTCTTCCATTATTGTACCCTTATTTTCCACTCGCATATGCATACACAAATTGTATAAGTATAAAAAAACTTTTATATATATCGAGAAAATGGTAAAAGATGTGCATAACTTTTTTTAGAGAGAGAGAGAGGAAGCATCTACTTTTCTTTGGGGGTCTCATGTGGCTCCTATCGTATGCCTCGCTCTCATCCACTTTTTTTCGGGGTTCGTCCGTTGTGTTGCTCGTTTCGTTACTGTTACAATAATATGAGCATAGTAGTACCTACCTGCATACAATATTATATGATGTACCTATATGTATATGGGTGTAGGAAGAGAAATGCATTCATCCATCTATGAAAGTTTTTTTTACTTGCCCACACAAAACGATTTACTGCCGTGGCCACACAGTGGTAAAAAAGAAGCAGTTTCCCTCTTTTCACTTTTTTTTCACGGAGCTGCGATGTGTGTGAATGTATGTATGTATATGTGTTTACTTAAGATGGACGTGTGTGCCTGGCTCTGTTCCTTTTTCTGGTATTTTCTGTGCACTTCTTGTTCTCCTTCTTCTAACTTGATCTCATCACCGAAACCAGCAACACCACCGTTGTTACCACCACCGCCGTTGTACAGTTATGCTTGTCTGACCGAAAATTCCAAAAGTTCTGGTTGACTGAATTAGGGAGATGTGTTTTGTGTGTGTGTGTGTGTGTGGATGGAAGTGTGTTGAACAAGTTTAACTACTGGTGTACAAGGGAGCGTGAGAGAGATGATGTGAGATGTCTGGTTGAAGAGTTGCAGAAAGAATACAAGACTAAAACTCGCCACCAACAACAGAACGAAAAACACACTTGCAGTTATTACATATTATACAATGGTAATATCAATGATGGCAAATGTTTGGTACTAGTGCTGCTGCTGCTCCTGCTACATAGCACATAATATTGCTACTGCCTATTGGGGAGTAACTAGGATGGTAATTTTATTCCTCCTGAGTTGTTGTTTCGCTCCTTGTTCATGTTCGCTCTTTTCGCTTGCTCACATTTTTTTGGTTTGTTTTTGGGAGGACGATGACGATGACGACGGACGTTTCTTATAAACAAATAATGTATACATGATTCAATGCATTCTATATATAAAATAAAATATGTCTATTTACCTTTAACCAAACAAACGCACAACCATGTTACAACGATCACCCCATTTTGTTTGCTCTCCTCTGCTGTCTATGAATTTTGTTTTCTCTCTCTCTCTCTCTCTTTTTTGCTGGCTGATTTTATAGTGGCATTTTGTAGCAATCGCATAAGCACAGATGGATCTGGTAAAGCGTCTTGGAAAATTATCGAAGTGAAAAGGAACAGGCAGGCAGGCAGGCAGTAGAGTAGGAGAAAGGGAAACGCAGTCAGAGAGCATTGAACACTGAACACTTTTCTCCCTTAATGTTTATTACAAGTGTTGTGTTGTTTGTTGCTGTCGTTGTGTACGTTTTCCTTGTTGATGATATGCCTATTGCCTGCTGCTGCTGCTGTTTTTACGTAGTAGTATTTTGTTGAAGGAACAGATAGATATTGGTTGGCCCCTGATGAAATTTGACCTTATACACGTTATTCTATGTGTTTGCCATAATAGATGAAGGGAAACGGAGAAGAAAAGGAATTGATGTTGGACAACGACGATGCGATGATGATGGCTTTTCTATTATAGGTAGTGTTGTTGTTGTTGTTGCTGTTGTGAGTTAAAAAGATCAAATTCTTATACTATAGTCGTTAGAAAATGGTAGTAGTAGTGGTGGTGGTTGGTGCAAGGGAAAGGAATACTCTCTTGTTTCTCATTTTCTCATGCATGCGTTTTCTCACAGTTCTCCTTCGCATAATATGGATGTTTATGGTCTGTATTTCCTTTCCCAAAAGTGGATGTTCTGGTTAGGTCGGCGGTGGCTGTACTGCCACTCACGCAAAATTGCTGCTTTCCGTTCTTTGGAATTTATCTTCAAAAAAATAAAAATAAAACAACACAAAAACACACCGAGAGTCCTGTTGTGCATGGACAGTGTTTTGTGTAAAGCATTAGTGCAACAGTAGACAAATGTTTAGTTTTCTTTGAGCAACTTCACTTTTTTGCTATTTTACGTAACGTAGTAGTAGTAGTAGCGAGTATATGGCATCTATACAACTTTACTTTGTAAATGTGTGAGTAAACTTGTATTGTTTACCCAGCCACACAATGACGGGAATAAAATGGGAAATGGTTTTAGGAGAATGGATGCTGTTACGATTATGCGCTTCTTCTTACGTTTTCCCATTAAAAGCGAGAACAATTGCAACTTTGGAATTATTTTTGCTCGAGTTTTTCTCTTCTTGGAAGTTCACAGTGGCACTGTTCACAATTCACATTGTGAAGTAGGAGCATTATTTCTGTAATAAAATTTCAAGAAAAGTTATAAAAAAAACAAAAAGAGGTGCTTCGTTGGAACAAAATAAAGATATGTACATATGTACCTCTGCAAAATATGCGTAGTCAAAATAAATATAGACAGTAAGGGCCCAAAAACTAGAGAAAGAGCTTATTTGAAGAGAAAATACGATTCGCTTCTAAACCAAAGAATTAGTAGTACTGACGGATGGAAAAACAAGCAGAGCGTTTTTCTTGCTTTCCCCCTTTCAATAATAAAAATTAAGTAAAAGGCAAGTACAAGTGCAACTTTTAGACCCAATATCAAATTGTTTTTCTTTTGTCTACTGCGGTTATGTGCATAAAACGCCATTATACAGTACTATGACGCGCTTTTAAAGGATTATAAGGTCTCACTGGGTTGCTTTCAAATTGTTTTCCAGTTTACTCCGTGGGTGTAAGAAGGGTAAAATGTCAGTTTTGTTTACTTGTAAAAAGCACTTTCGTTTATTTCTTACAATATATAGTGTGTACCTATGTGCGGATGGATATTACGTAGGTATTGATGCTTTTCACCCGTAATTTTTTCTTTATTGTCGTCTTGCTAGCTGTGATTTTGTTGTGGGCTTAGCATTGGTTGAAGCATTGAGCAACAAGAACGGTTGTTACAAGCTTTAAAAAATATTTTGCATTTTATGAATGAGAGTTTTTTCGTATATCAGCTAAAAGTTTCAATATGACATACTATATGTCTCAAGTTTTAATGACAAAAGTCGGCAACTTCCTTTCAAGTGCATTTTACCAGAATTAAAAACAATGTCGTGTTAAATACGAGACAATACGACAATAAAGTGAGTAAGTACAGTAATTCTCCGAAAGAGAATAAAGACGTTAGAACAGGCACATCACCACCTCTCTCATTTTCTTCTGCTAACAATTAAAGCATTAGAGAAATCAAAAAGTTGTAATTTGCTTTAGATACTAATAGTATGCATAATCAGTTAATTCAATTTGAGAGAAACGCCAGTACAACTGACTGCTGGAAATTAATATTTTTGGGAAAAGTTGAGTTATATGTTGTACATGTATATAATATGCATGTATCACGATCTCGGTGATTTGTGTACAGAGTAGTTTTAAATAATAAAAAAGCTAAAGATCTTGTCTTTTTCTCTATTCCAGACGTTCAGCATTCATATTTCATCCCAGGACAGTGGCTTAAGCTAAGGAGTAGCTACAGCCGTTACAACCTTTTCTAGTTGGCTTTTGACTCAAAAACGGAATCGTAAGTAAATATATATACCTATCTAATATATCTATTATCTAAAATATTACCCTAGCTGTGTGTAAAGTTATCTCTCACTATTTGAAATGTACATAATTTTTTGTATAAAACGGCCTTACTGTGTGGTGTGGAGAATTGCGTGAGGGATAATAATTTTTAAAGAAAGGAGCATCCACACAAGGATGTATGACAGAGTTTTAAAAAAGTATTTACAAGCACGGCAGAGTAAAAGAGCAGAAAAGGGTGTTATGGTATGGTGAACGTTACTTGTTCAAAAAACGAAAAAAACCCAGAGTGGTAGTCCGTCGTAAGGTAATTAGTTTGTAGCATTTGATTTATGTGCATCTTGTGAAACGCAATACTTTTCAGACAGAGGAGAAGGAGAGAGAGAGAGCGCGAGTGAGAGCGAGAGACGCGGGGAGAAAAGACTGTGAGTGAGTTAGAGGAAAAGTTGAGGGTTACATTTTAATTAGTGCAAATATGATGCGATATACGAGAAACTCCTTTTGTTGGAATGAGGCTACGTGTATAAGTACGAAATCATGCATTTTGTTCAAGTTTTAACTCTGCTTTTATATGAGTGATGATGCTAATCTAGATTATGGAAGGTAGAAAAAGTTGAGAATAAAGTTAAGTAACTCCAACAGCATTTCATAACGTGTACTAGTAGTAGTAGCACAAGTAGTAGTAGTGTAGTCAGTAGGGTAAATTCCCGTACGAAAAATGAAAAATTGCACATGACTCCAAGGAAAAGTGAATGGGATGACGGCTTGGTAGACTTTGGCTTTGGTGGTAGCAGTGGTTAAGATGGGAAAGATGAGATGAGGATGATGAGTTTTGGGATGCAAACCGTGTGCAGTTGACTTGGTTTTTCTATTAAATATCATCGCGTGGTAGATGCATTGCAGCAGCAGAAGCAGTAGTGCTGCTAGTAGTGGTGGATGATGATGGTGTTGATAGTGAATATCATTATGTAATCATAATAATAAGCAAGCTATGTACTATATACTACTACTACTACACACAACTACAGTACTGACTTTTTTGGCCATTATTATGGGCATGCATGAACTACCGTGTGCATAATGTGATATTATACTAAAAGCACTTATATGATCATCATAATCAGCATTCAAACCGCGTTGCACACATTCTTTTCAAAACCTACACTCCTCTCTGCTCAACAGTTTTATATAGTTTCACGAATTCCGCACTATTATCGGATCAAAAGAGAAACTTCATGATGCACATTGATCTATAAAAAAATGTAGTTGCAAGCCATTTTCTGACTTAAAAAAAAGAATGTTATTAATAATTACCGACGATGGTAGTAAAAAACTGCTGATGAAGAAATGTTTGTTAGACAAGTAGGAGTAACAAATTGAACATCATCGAAGGATATAATTTGGTTGTAAGTTTGTAAGTAAAAAGTATTTTTTGTGTTGATTTTTTACTCTGTGTAGATCATCGAAATCGTTTTTTGGCGTTTACTGATTTCCGTGTGTGTGTATGTGTGTGAGCAGGTGACATGAGTATGCAATTATGCAGCTCAACTTTTGAATTTCATTTAAACCTATGAATGACTTATGGGCAGGTGCATTTTTTTTACTTCAGCTCTTCTTAGAATTGCATTAAAATCAACATTCTGCATGACTTGATGAAACGAGTCCCTAAAGCTATGCCCCAAAAAATGCTATTTTGGTTGATGATGTAGAAGAAGTAAATAAGTAGTATGCAAAGCATTAACAAAGTGTTTAGGTAAGTTTAGTGTATGGTAGACAAATAATGCTATATGCAAAATGAGAATATTATGAGGATGCAAAGAGGGAGAGATAAAAAGAGAGTGTGTGCAATATTAATGTTATTACTAAGCATTACTTGAGGAGTGCCCCATCACACCATTATCCTAAGAAAGAATATTATTATCATAATGTATTTCTCGTTGCATTATACATAATATACTGAAAATGTAGTGAAAAAAAGCGAGGTTTGGTAGTAGTAGTAGCAGCAGCAGCAGGAGTAGGAAAGTGATACTCAAGTTGTGTGTTTATAAGCACTATATAGTATATATTATACACAAACTTATGTCTTTTAATAATATTTACTATTATGATAACCTTGGGGTTGGCAAATGATTTCTCTGAAGAAAATGAAGCGGACGGACGTGATGCTAATGTGTGTGTGTGTGTATGCTTTTATTGCACACATTGAATTGCTAATTATGCTGCGAACACAATAATATTATTATTGTTTATTGTTATTAGTCGTGGGGAAGCTTTAAGAGCCTCAATCGTGCAACACCTTTTAGGAATTTTGTGTTTTGGCACTCTGGCAATTGAAAAAAGCAATTGCATTCTTCGTCTTCTTCTTTCACTACCTCTATTAAAAATGTGGCAAAGTGGGCATAGGTTAATGTGTGTCACTTTTGTTAAAACTTTGACTTTATGTGTTCTATTATGCAGTAGATTTGCGCATGTAATGAACAATAATAAATGTTTGGTGATGGGATGTTGTTGTAGGTAAAAAAAATCTTTAAAAGAATCGTGCACGTAGCAGAGCAGCAGCAACAGCAGTTGCACAAATGCATAATACTCTTACAATCAGTTATTATTATGCAACCATACAAGCGCGATATGGGTAAGCGTTTTATGTAAATTATCATTGTCATGATTATACTTGAGTTTATAAGATGACGATGATGAATACATTTAGGTACTAATAACCACCTATATATTTGTCTAGTAAAGCGTATACGTGAAAAAGCGCTATATGCACACATATATACATATGTATATACAAGTTATCTATTATCATAACTTAAAATGTCCTCCAGCGCACAAAAAAATATTATTACGTTGTTGACCGACCTTTTGTGTAATTGTCTGCAGTCATCATCATCTTACTGTCCAAGAAAAATCATAAATTTCAATGACCGACCACCACAGCCAGCACCACTACCACCACCATTGAGTTTTATTATGACGACTTCCATTTCACCAATCCCAGGTTTTTTTTTCAATTGGCCAAAAGGACGATTTTTATTCAATTGTTATTTTCCTTCGCGTTCACATTAAATTTAATCTTTTTGACATTATACTTTACATTGTATTGAAATTATTGCAAGTTTGCGTTTGGTCTCCTTATTTTTTTCTCTCTCTCCAAATAGTAATAATAATATTATTATGCTTGTATATGGTGTAGTATTATGGGCATCCTAAAAAATTGTAATATTTTCCATATAGGGAAATGAGAAGTTTTTCTTTCCTCAAGTGGTTAGTGGATTTTGGTAGGAGTACTAATTATACAATTATTTTTCCATAAAGAATGAGCAAAAGCAGTTGCCGCCGTCAGTTGCAAACACGTCAATTCATAAATTTCTCTCTCTCGCTCTCTATACAATTCACAAGAGTGTATTCAACTGCCTGACCTCCTCCGCTTCGAGTTCTTCTTTTTTCTACCAAAAACATGATAATGGAAGTATATATTTATATACTTTTTTTGTGTGCACGTCGTGTGTTCAGCACGCACATACCTACTTATTTCTGAAGAAATTGACAGGTTCTTTTGGGCAGAATGAAATGTGATAGCTAATATGATAATGGAAAAAAACATGCGCTTTTTTTATTCATCCGTTCCAAGTAGTAGTGGTGATGGTGCTAGTGGTAATACACCAGGCGTATAGACACTGTCGACCTGAAGTGGTTCTTAAAATAAAGGATAAGAATGATTAGAGTTGTCTTTCATTCAGCCTTGAGCCTATTTTTGTTTTTTTTCTGTTATTACCTATTACCTATATATTTATGATGAGCGCAGGTACATTGAAAGCAGCAACTCATACAATATCCGTGACGCTTCTGTATGCTTTTGTTGCTGGTGATGAAGATAATAATAGCCAATTGGCTTTAGAAAAAAAATATTCAAGTGTACTTCACTCCAACAAGAGTTTCAATACAATGATGCTTATCTCTCCTACTCAAGTTGAGACAAGAGAGAGAGAAAAAAAGGAGAGATGTATTGTGCTTTTATTGTATTAAAAACGCTGGCAAGTGGAATTACCTTTGCATTCATTACTTGTTGTAAACTTTGTTAAAAAGTAATGTCGGTGTGTGTGTGTAATAGTAGTAGTAGAAGTAGCATCATTGTCTTCTTCTACTTTTATATAAAAAGGTGTTCCTCGTGCTTTCATGTTGATTCCCCCCCTCTCTCTCTCTGTCTCTTTGAAAAAAATAAAACTTTTATTCTCTTTCTATCATAGCGCTCGTCGCTGTGTCTTGTGTGGCTTTCGCTTTTAATAGCAAACTCTCATTCTTATACACGCATGTGTGTACATTGGCATCACATACATGTTTACCTATTGATGGTGGTACAAGGTAGGATGGTCTCTACCATTTATAGATACTTAAAACGCTGTTGAATTTGTAATTTTTCGAAACTGTAGAGCTTCTCTCTCTCTGTCTGCGTCTTGTTTGTTGGTAACTTCTTTTGATATCTTAATTGAATGACACCACCGCTAGATAAGAGAAACAATAGGCTTGTTGTGTGTCTAGTGAACGATGAGTGGAGAGAGAGACAGAGAGTGAGTGAGAGAGAGAGAGAGGGAATGACGACGACCCTCGCCTTTGCCTCAGAAGGAGGAAGGTTTGCTTTAGTGAATAATTAATTGCATGTCAGAAATGAATAAATAAACATTGGAAATGCAATAAAACAATGGCAAGCTAAGTAATTTGTTTGAAAGAAAATAACCCATAGACGTGTTTAATCGGTGGTAGGTAGGTAGTTATTTACAGACAAGAAGGAATATTGTGCACCTTTATTTGTTTGTTTTCTTTTTCACTCTGATAAATCTTTACACTGAAAAATGAAAGAATTGTAAACCATTATTAAAGTAAATGCAAATGCCAAGTATATATGTAAATAACATACAATTTAGAAGGGTCGGGATTAATATTCATTAACGTTTTTTCGAGGTTGGTTAGTTTATAAAAAAACATGTGCGTAGGTAAATATGCCTACAAATAAAACTGCATGCTTACATATTTCATTCATTCACCCAGTAAAAAATATACATATCAGTTGGTTGGCTTATTATTATCACGGTGTCGTCATTAGAGCTGCTTCCTCTTTTACTTAACCTTCTTGCTTACACCGGATGAATGGTTAATGGAGCTGGAAATGAAATGGTTTGCTGAATATGTCTATCTCTCTCTGTGTGTGTACAACAGGCAGATATGCATTACCTACTCTACTGTACTGCTGTTGCTGTTTAATTTCTGTTTGCAAGTCCAGTCACAATTTTTTTCCTCATAATTCCAGGATAAAAGTTGATTGAATGTAATTGGCTAAATTATTCAGGTAATGAGGCTTCCTTTTTTTGATTAAACCAAGCGACAAATGCCAACAACGTCAGTGCGCGTTGGTTGCGTTACGGTAGAATAGCTGAAAAAGTGATGGGTTTCTTGCTTGTGTGCGAGCGAGTGTGTGTAAAGAGTGTGCTGCTGTGTGCATTCACTTTAAACATCAAAACATTGTACGTTCGTTCCTTCTCTGAAAAAGGTTTTGATGTAAGAGAGGAAAAGTGGCAGTGTGGCACTGACGAAATAGAAAATTTGATCTTTTTTTGCCTTGATGCTTATGATGATACAACTAAAGTAAACGACGCAATATGGAAGAGGAAAAAAGTGTACCAGAATAACTAACAGAAAAAGAATCTCATTAGGTAGAAAAAAACTACATTATGTATGCAATAATACAGCCTCGAGACGTACAATATTGTGTACAGTTTGGTTTAGTTCATGGACTTAAGTGAAATCTAGTCTACTGCACTGTATGTACTGGGGAACATGCATAAACGACATTTTTTTGCTAGTCTTTGTGTGTGCAGCATGCTAAACTACTAGAGATTGCTGTTTGAAGCATCTACACAATTAAAGTTATATGAAGTGTTACTAAAAATTCTTGGCTTCAAGTCGGGAAGAAACTCTTGCCGGAACATTATAATTCTCTTCAGATTGTGTCAGGATTTTCCGTTTGCATGTTATTGTTTTTTTTAAAACAAAAAAAACGAAGAAGAAAGATAAAGACAACTCGCTTTTCTTCATCCATCCTTTTGCTTTTTTTTTGGCTGTCTTCGTGGATGCGTGTTTTGTAGTGTTTTCTTTACTATTACGCTTTGATTCTGGGGGATTCCTGATAAGATTGAGTGAGTGGCACCCGGGTGGGCTTTTAAATATCGTCGTGTCTTTAACAAGTTTTTTAACGCCAGATATTGTAGTGGATATATAGACTGGCGACTGGAAAGTAAAGGTGAAAATGTTTTTCTTCTTCTTCTCCTCCTTCCTCTTCTCTTACTCTACTTGTTCGTTGTTGGTGGTTCGAGTTTGTTATTATATTATTATACTACGTAAAAAGCTCATGTTATATTAGTGGAGAATTTGCTGAAAATCGGTTAAAATCACCAGGAGCCCGGAGCCGTGTTGCAATTTACACCAGCGATGAGACGTGTGTTGTGGTGGGTAGGCGTGATCCCCTGCTGTGCCGGCGGACAGCTCAAGCTAGTGTAGCAACAAAAAAATACTCAAAGCTTAGGGAGTAAAAAAGGAGTTTTTATAGATGAACTGGTAGCCAAAAAAAGAAACTTTTTTAGACCAGGTGTTTATTTATTTCCGTTTGATTTTCCACATTGGTCGACCGACAATAGTGGTGGTGTATGTGGTGGTAGTTGTGTGAGCATACAACACAATTTTTTTTCGCTCTCGATTGCTGATGGACGAGCAATGTGGCTGACATGCTATTATGATAGGTATATAGTATACATAGGTGCCTATGAACATTATATAGAAAACGCAAGCGAGGAATCTCTCGTTTCCCTCACCTACAAATTTAGAAGAATAAATTGTATTCTGTACAATTTTTTTCCGACATGTTGTCTCAATTAAAAGAAACTTTTTTTTCATCATGCTCCCCTTTTAAAATAGCATTGAAAGCGGAGAGTACAATCATTTTTGTTGCTGTTGTAGGTGTATTTCGTAAAAACTTTCGGAAAATTGCTTTTACTCCTTTTGTTATTATTACTATTATTGTTGTTGTTGTTCAAATTCAGTTTTCTGCTTTAAGATGTGAGTGACGGCTAGACAAGTTTATTTATTTGGCGTGTGTGTGTATATATGGAAAGTGCATAGAATCTGGATATTATACATAGGTCGCATATATAATATATAACGATAGCATATAAAAATGTTTATCCATATCTCAGATATTTTATAGGTAATAAAGCTCAGCTACAGAAATAATGTGTATTCTGCATGATGCGCTGCTGAAATGGATACACACATGCCGATATATATTGTAAATTTGTGACGAAAAAAATAAAAGTACAACAGTAGTATAACTGCTGAAGTACATATTTTTTGTTGTTTTTATTTTGGGTGGAGAGCAGAGTAAATAGGTGGTTTCCTGCGCTGCATGTGTGAATACACTGTTATTATTTTTATTTTTATTACCTGTAGTGTATTGCTACTGCTTAGGTAATAATCCTTAAAAGCATTATATTTAGATTGTCATTGGAGGCAGTTTAGTAGTATTACATTACATCAGGGCATGCATGCCTGCCTAGTTGCATGAAAAAGAATGCTGAAAAGTCCAAACATAAATGAACACGCGCGTTGCATCGCGTCGTTGTCGTCGTACGTACGATCCAGAGAGTAGGCTTGCATCACATTTTTTTGACTGTTTCTCTTGTTTGTTTCCTCCTATCATTTTCTAGGGATGGATGGGTGGGTTCTGTTTATGTTGTGTTGTGACAATGACAGAATTACACGGGGAAACATCAAATAGACAAAAAAAGATTATTTTCATGTAAATATCCCTCCACCATTAGAACATACACTTTACATAAGCGTATTTGTCTTTAAGAAGAATAAAAAAAACCGAATAAAATGCTGATGATGACAAGATGTCATACAGACTGTCACAGTTTTTTGGATGATGCGGGATAACTATATATGTATTACACAGATGTGTATATTCAGTTTGAGAATTATTTATAAAGAATAATAATAACATGAAAAAACCTGTGCTATCCTATCATTTTAAACAAATAATGTATACCTATTCAAAGGTCCAATAATGAAAATTGGTAGTTGAGCTACTTCTACGTTGGACATGTATCGGAAACACTGGAAGCACCAATTAATTTTCACGCATGTACAAAATACTTACTTGAATGTATATATATACCAACCGCGTAGTTTTTTATAAGATGGCCGACGTGAATAATAAATTTATTTGTCTGATTCCCTCTTCTTCTCTTGAAGATACGTGCATCTTGTATCATCTCATAATCTCATCTGAATTTGAATTTGATTATATTACTACTGCTACTACAAGTCGGCTTATTGTCAGAATTTTGTGCGGTTCGATGGTATTCACGAGGAAAAGGGAGAAATAAAAAAGACACGCAAAAAGAAAAGAGAGCAGATAAAAACAACAACGTAATATTCAGTCATTCCAACCAAAAATCCTGTTTTATTTCACTATTTTGCAGTATAAGTGTAACGTAACCGTTATCACAGTAGCAAGCATGATAGTTTTTTTGGTTGACTATATATGTACATTTTGTACAAAAAAGGACTGGGTTTAGCAGTAAGTGAGCATTGAACAGAGAGAAGAGAAAGAGAGAGAGAGAGGCAGTAGGAGAAACATTGAATATAGTACATAAGCTCATGGAGACACATAACATAATAGACGTTTTTTTTGTTGGGTGTACGCTCTACTAGTTATTTATTATTAAATTCCCAATTGGAATACGAAAAACAAATGAAATGAGATGGGATGGATGGAAAGGGTCTTTACTTTGCAGGAACAGCAGCAACAACCAGAATAAATATATATGTATGAATACCTACATAAAAGTGAGCAATAGTGTGGCAATACACCATTATACTTCACTCATTCTATAATGCACTAACTTGTACAATGTCTGTAACAACATATCATTTCCCCGTCTCTCTCTCTCTCTCTCTTTCTACCTTGTAACAGCACTCTTTTGCTAGTATATATAGTGGTGAACTTTTATTGGTGTATAAGCGAAAGAATAAATCCATTGTGAAAATATGTAGAAAAAAATATATATGTGATCGTATTAGAAAGATACGTAGTGTGCATACACAACGACTTTTTCATCCTGCAACAACGGTGGTGGAAGTGATAGCATGACTCCACGCTCTGCATTTTCTCTTCTTCTCTCCCACTTTTTCCAGTCAGTATGTCGCTAAGACAAGAGAGAAAAAAAAGAGAGGAAGAAGAAGCAGAGACGGTGGTTGGTATGGCATGTGTGTATGTGTGCTGCTGGTACCGCTGGTGTCTGACTCTGGCTTGAATGAAAACAAGAGCAAAGGAAGGTTGTTGTCGGGACATTGGGTTTTTTTCACATTTTATGTAAGAAGATGGCGTTTGGAATGAATTGAGAAGTCACACGAGAAAAGAATGTGAGATACGCTATCAGGGTATTGTGCATAATAGTGAACCTTTTACGGTTTTATATATAGAATATAAAAATATATACGATGATATTTTTTGGGAGAATTGTATACATTGTAGATATATATAATAATAAATGGATAAACATAAATAGGTGAAAGGCAACAGTGAAATGACGTGAATGGAGATGCTCTCGATGTTTTGTACTTATTGTAAAAATACAAATGACAGTGCTAATACATAGAAAAATGCCCTTTGATGTCTGTTTGTGTGTGGAAAAAGGCTGCTTTTTTCATTTTTCCATATTTGAACATAAATATGTCTTCACGTTTGTTAGGCATTCGGGATAAATTTGTACAAAATTAGAAGCGTGGGTAGAGAAAATACTAGAGTATTCATAATCTTACGCTTAAGGGATAAGACATTTATTATTATTATCATTATATTTATATTCTGAATTGTTTACATTTTCAGACAACTTTACTATAAGCGCTTCTTGCTTATCCAGTATAAAAAAACTTGCTTTTGTTAGTAATATTCCAAGGATCATTTTTTGATGTCTGTAACTCTTTATATACAAGATTCTGACGTTTCTGAAATCTTTTTTTTTCTTTTTTTTTGTTCCTGGGCATATGATACATGACTATACACACTTACAACCCTTTTCTAGCTGTTCCATGTCTGTCTACTTGTTCGTGGTCGTTTATTTTACGAGGATGAAGTATGCTCAGATAAGGCAATGCTCATTCAGTTTGTAAGGAAAGTGGCATGAGAGTAGATATATAATATTGTACTTTATGTACTTGATCTTAAAGTTCACTCGAGATGTTGACAGGACAGAAATAAAGTTATAAGTTAGTCGGCCTGCATAAAGAAGCTCATAAGTTTTGGCTGGAAGTATAGAATGTCGTCTTTTTATACGCCTTCTTTTCAACAGTGAACTTGATATAGGAAAACGCTGCTTTTTTTGCTCCATTTATTTAAAGAAGCCTTTGCTTTGAAAATGTGAATATGTAGCAGCATGGCATATGGATGATGATGATGCTCTTGTTATGGAATTTTTTTACCCGATTGGGACGCGTATGCACACACGCATTTATGCTAAATATATATGTGTACAATATATAATTTTGGTGAGTGCAGAAGGGAAAAAAACCTGAGCTAATCAGGACAAGACTGAATTGCCAGCTTTAAATAGCAGCGCTTAAGAAAAGAAGACGAAAAAGAAGCTGATACACCACACCACAGACACGAAGACTGTCGATAAAGCTGCACCAGCGAGCACACCACACACGTCCTTGTTGTACACGTCTTTTCTTGTGCGCTGCTGGATTTTTTTCCCGTATAAATGTGCATTTTATATATACCGCGTGCAAGTTCTTTCTAAAAGGTAGGCATTCATTAGACTTTTTACGCCCCTTTTCTCAAGACAGGAGGAATGAAAATAGAGCAAAGCTGTACAAGTTTCTTGTTACCACTTTTTATTATTATTATTATGCTTTGCTCGAGAAAGAGAGGGAGAGAAGAGAGCTGCTGGCTGTAAATGTCAGAGATTTTGCAGCTGGTTGGTTCATGTTTGATGGGAAGAAAAGCAAAAAAATAAGGTTCGTCGAAGAACATTTCCCTCTAGACTACACTACGTTGTGTTTAATCGGTCCGTCTGGAGAAAAAAAGTGACGGTAAAAGTAGGTAGGCAAAGTTTTTGGCGGAAGAAATATGACTTCGATTCAAGTTGGGTTCATGTAATCACTTCAGCAGAGAAGAAACATTTTGCTCCTTTGTATCCATTATTATTTAATGGCGTTATTTTTATTTTCTTATTAGCCATGTTTTATTTATAAAAAAAATTGTTCACTCGTTAAACCTCCGTTTGATCTAGAGAACGAGATGCTGATGATGATGATAATAATGCTAAGACTATGATGATGACAAGGCTATTCTTTCTTCATTTACTTTTCTTTTTAAGGAAGACTGGAAGACACATAACAAACCTATTAGGTGTAACTTTCTAATATACATTACCTTGTTGAGTCATTTTATATAATGAAAGCTATTTCATGTAATTAAATAGGGATTTTACAAGAAAATTAACGCATGTAAAAGGGTGAAATTTTTTGTTATCATCAAGCAAGCAAAGTCATTTAAAAAATATATGTTCTGTAGGGGGAGAGCAGAAGAGCCATTGACAAGTTTTAAAATGCCTTCATGTTTTCATCCTGTTTGTCGTTGTGGTGGTAGTAGGAGTAGAGGTGGTGGTAATGAGTAGGAAAATGGGAAAGGATATTATCGTGTGTATGTGCACTGCATC
This sequence comes from Sinhomidia bicolor, assembly GCA_027743785.1. Lineage (NCBI taxonomy): Eukaryota > Metazoa > Arthropoda > Collembola > Entomobryomorpha > Entomobryidae > Sinhomidia > Sinhomidia bicolor. The sequence continues at coordinate 20,694 of JAHZMT010001565.1, forward strand.
GATACTGTCGTTTTTACGATGCCGATATGATGATGATATGAGTAAAAAGTTATGTTGTTGAAATAGCTATACTTTTTTGTACTTTTTTTCCCTTTCCGTTTTTGATGGCAATAAATGGGAGTAGGAAACTGCTGCCTTAGTGGCGGCAGCATTTGTTGGGTCAATCTTAAAAAGTTATGAATGACAAGCCAGAGATCATAAGAATAAAAAGGATGATTGTTTGTAATTCAACGATGTAAAATGCAATTTCCGTCTCTTCTTTCACCAACATAAAAGCGGGGCGAGTAAGTAAAGTGGAGTGAATGAGTGATATTAAACAGGAAAGGAAAGAAGAGAAAAGGTGTGTTGGATGTTATTACTATTACGACGACGACGACTACTACTACTACTACAACTACTCTCCTTCTTCTTCGTCTTGTCCCTTTTCTTCCCGTTGACTAAACTCTGTTTGTAATACTGCACATATTGCATTCATTCCACTAAACTCCAGTACTCTTGGTCGGTCGCCGGCATATCGCATCCCATCGCCTGACACATTATGCGTGGCATGAGAGTGTGCGATGATAATAAAGTTTGGTCTGCCGCCTTGGGAATGAAAGTTTGAGTAGATTGGTTTCTGGTGTACTACAGTAATAACGTAAAAAATAAAACCCCTTAGAGAAGTGGTCGTAGTTTAGAAGAGAAAGAGAGAGAGAAAAAAAATCATTGGGAAAGCAAAGGAGGAGGAATAAGAAAGAGAAGGTATATGATATTATAAGAATAAAGTGAAAGAGGGTCGACTAGGTCGTCTAACCAAGTCTATAAAAGAGCATCATTGAACATTTTCTCTCTCACTTTTTTTTAAAGTGAAACCTGTGGGCTATAATGCTGTACACCTAGATCCTTTTGGGTATATATTTCATGTCATTTTCTAACGTTCTACCGGTAATGTGTATGCGCATACTTTAAAAAAGGTCGTATGCAGTGTGTGTGTGAGAGAGAGAGGATATATGAATCTTTTGTAGGGAATGAAATGGTTTAGGTATATTACGGTATTATGTGTAGGGATGACGGTCTGCTGCTGGTCGTTCTGTCTTTTTTTCTGCTACTATTGGAGTTTTCAATTTCTTTTGGGATGAGCAGGCAAAAAAAGGATGGTGGACTTGTCAGGATTATAAAAACCTATCTTTCATTTTGATTATTTTACGGAGAGAGAGAGAGAAAAGAGAGAGAGTAGGTATGTGTGTGTGTGGTAGGTAGCATGAGTATTTTTCCGTAGAAAGCTTATAAGTAGTATTTTCCCGGTTAGTAATTCAAGTTGAAAATGTACTAATAACACGGAATACTTTTGTGTATTTACTAAATGCTACTGTAGCAAAAGATATGATGTAAAAGTATATCTATCTATGTAGGTATGTATAAAGGCATGTTTGGATGTTGTGTACGTTAAGTAAAATGACATGAGAGGGCAGAGGGGAAGAGAGGTGGAGGAGGAAGAAGACGACGGTTACATCCACCTGCATCAATACAATGGTGGCAGGTCGTATTCCGATTTTGCAGTAGCCCCTTGTGAGCTATTTAATGACGAGGGTTCAACTCTTATGGCTGTGTAATGGGACAGAGGACTAACGTTTTTTTGCCGCAAAGATATGCTAACAACAAGAGTTGAGCAAGCAGAAGCTCAAGAAGAAGAGAAAAAAGTGGATGAGGTGGATCAGACAGAATATTGTAGTAAAGTGAATGAAGTTACAAAAGAGAAGAAAACAGCGGGTAACTCTACTTTGTGTGGTATATACGGTTGGTGATAGTGATGCAAGTAAGTAGTGGCATTATTATATTGAGTTAAATATTTTTTTCGGATTTTCTCTCCTTCACATTCTTTTATCTTTTGCAGCTACTATGCATGCATAACCATACCATATGTATATACACAGTATACTGTATACTCCTACACTTTCATTGCTACATTACTACCGGTACAATTGCAATGGTTGTTGCGTGCCTCACTCAAGTTTTCCTCGAGTAAAAAAAGTAAACTTTGGGAAACGAGGTAGTAGTTTACAACAGGAACTTGGAGAAAAAAATTCTTGAACCCTGTGAAAAGAAAACATGAGAGAGAGAGAGAGAAAAACACATTCGGTTTTTTATATTTCCGTAGAAAAGTTTTGCAGTTTTATTCGCTGATTCATTGACGGAAGGGAAATTATAGGAATAAAGGATTAGTAACCGTGTGACGATATATATGTATATATAGTTGAGGGTATGTCGGTGTAATGTATGATTTTTCCCTTGTTTGCTATACAAATTTTTTGTTGTTTGCAATCGTTGAAATAGTATTTTGTATTATTCACAAAATATATAATCCTCCACTAGGTACACGTACTATATAAGCACAACATACTTACTAGCAAAATTCACATTACCTTTTTTATTTATAGCGCTTACAAACTCATTCTGTTATATTGCATTTTATTTTATTTGAACAACTTTAGTTGTAGTTTTTTTCCTTTGCAAAACAAAATGTTTTATGATGCAAGGTAAACAAGTAAGCATGTGCAGAGCAGATAAAATGAGAGAAAAAAATAGTATCTTAGTATCTGCCTCTGTCAGATATTCTTACAACATGTATTTTTTTCCTTGTAATTCATTTTCAGTTCCCTTCTTCTTTCCCTCTCGCAATGTTCTATTATTTTTATTATTATTATTGCATGGCTTGTACTTACTCTGATGCTAGAGAGAGAGAGAGAGAACTGTTGTATAATATGTGACACGGATGAGTAGAACATTTTTATTGCTGTTTAGAAAAACATTGGACTGACATTAGCACCGCTCTTAATTCCTCTCTACTGCCCTAACATTCGTTTTGTACACAGCCTTTAGTGGCAGTGAAGTCGGCGGCGGAGAACAGAAAGTGTTCTTGTTATATATATGTGCATATATGTATGTATGTATATATATATATTTCTGTTGTGCTTAGTCGGAAACGGAATGTTAATATAAAAAAGTGGAGTGATCAGCAGAGAGTTGTTATATATAACAAGCAGGAAGTGTACATACAGGGAAAAACTTTATTCTGGAAAAGACTGTACTGTGTGTGTGTGTATGTGTGGGGTGCGGGTTGTATGGTGGCGTTAGAGCAAATTATACTTTTTTTAAGAGCAACGGCGTTCATTTTTATACAAGTCAATGATGCAAGGAAAAAAGGCTTTTTTCTTGTGTGTATTTAAAAGAGAGATAATTAAGAGCAAGGGAACACTTTCGGTCCTCCGTTGAAGCAGCGTGCAGTCTCGTAAACTATACAAGAAACAGTGAAAGCTTTTAAAATTAAAATAAACACGTGGTGGTGACGGCGGTGTTGGCGATAGGGAGGAATTAAGAGGGATTGCTCACAATGGCAATTTATACTGTTTGTATACTTTTTGTGTATTATTACGCAGATATACAGTTAAATTGCTAAAAAGGTTATAAAATCTAGACAAAATTTTATATGTTCCACTCGTTAAACCATTTTTAACGGTTTTATTATTATTTCTGCCATGTTTTTTCCTCCAAGCTTTCAATGGTATTTTTTACTAGCTATGTTGATGAATAAAACCGAAACAGAGTGCATGCATGGTATATTGCCTCGCAGGTGGCTCATATTTTGCAAAGAAAAAAATCTTAAATCAATTTTCTATTTTGGCATTCATTGCATTTGTCAATGTGTGTGTGTGTTTGTGTGTGGCTGTTTGCTTACTCATGGACTATTATAGTGGTGGTGGTACACCGACCGCTGCGTCGCACACACCGCAGTTATCTTTTTATTGCTCAGGAGAAATTCG